>JAGFZM010003713.1:0-25968 GCA_017657215.1 Limnothrissa miodon
CATTATCCTGACATTACCCAACACATTATCCTGACATTACCCAACACGTTATCCTGACATTATCAAACACATTATCCTGACATTTCCCAACACATCATCCTGACATTTCCCAACACATTATCCTGACATTTCCCAACACATTATCCTGACATTACCAAGCACATTATCCTGACATTACCCAACACATCATCCTGACATTACCCAACACATCATCCTGACATTACCCAGCACATCATCCTGACATTACCCAGCACATCAGCCTGACATTACCCAGCACATTATCCTGCACATTACCCAGCACATCATTCTAACATTACCCAGCACATCATCCTGACATTACCCAGCACATTATCCTGACATTACCCAACACATTATCCTGACATTACCCAGCACATTATCCTGACATTACCCAACACATTATCCTGCACATTACCCAGGACATGCGCATAGTCCACTGGCCTCACCTTTAGAGTGTCTCACTGGGGAGATGCAGGTGCAGCCATGTAAACAGAGCACGGGCATTACCCAGCACATGAGCACAGAGCATCCATCTATACATCCACCTATAAATCCATCCATCCATCCAACCATCCATCTATACATCCATCCATCCATCCATCATCCATTTATAAATCCATACATCCATTAAACCATCTAACTATCCATCTTTCCGTCTGAAAATCCATCTATCCATCCATCTAATCTATCCATTTGTGTTTCACTAATTCACGCATAGGGATAAATGCAGAGACTGAATTTCCCTCACGGGATCAAAAGAGTATAATTCTTCTTCTAAATCCATCTATAAATCCATGTATCCATCCATCCCTCCAACCATCTATCGAGCCATCCAACCATTTATTAATTCATACATTCAATTATCTGTCCATCCATCCATCCATCCATCCATCCAACCATCCATCCATCCATCAGCTGTGTAGAGGCATACTTAGTAGTCTTAGTAGTAGCTCTTGCTAGTCAAGAGTCCAGAGGGTCGATAATGAGGTGTGCTTGTGGGAGTAGGACCCTGGTGTCTCAGGAGCAATGCTCTATGTCCACACTAGTAGAAGCGCTATGAGCTACACTGGGTTAGGGTTAGGGTCTCTCAGACACTCACAGACTAGACTACACTCACCTCACACACAGACTGATACACACATGCACACACACACACATACACCATAAACACACAATATAGCTACAACATGAGCTAAGCCATACTGCAAAGCTGCCAAACTACTTCAGAACACTCACACACACACACACACACACACACACACAGCGCTGGCATAGCTGTGCTAAAGTGACCCCATCATGGTTGAGATCACTTCTACAGAAATAATTACCATTCAATAGCAGCCCTGCCGGACCAATTGAAGCCGGATGGCCCCGTTCCAAACAGCCAATGAATGCTGTGAATGCGGGGTGGCCGGAGCCTGGCAACCTCCTATTCACATGAGGTCACATGGCTAGGATGGCACTCAGACAAATACCAGTGTGGCACCGGGCACGCATGCCGCTACCGGCCCATATCCGGCCCACATGCGGGTGAGTGTGTGTGCAGTCCAAGACCTGTCCTGCCTCCTTGCTGTCACTTCCTAGGCCCAGCACATTCCCCGCCAGAACGCCTCCTCACGCCCAGTCACTAGCCGGGGTCCAGAAAGCTAAACAATGCTTGACGCAGTCCCAAGAGGAAAAGACTGTTCAGACATGTTATGAGTCAAAAGGAGTCGACCTGTCAATCAAACTACCTAAACAACTACAAATGACGAGCACGCAAGATATACAGTCTGCTCTGCTCAGTCTGTCTGTTATCTTTTCTGTGTGTCTTTTTTTTTTACCTTCGTATGCTTTCATTTTGTACAGCACATTGAATTTTATTTGTGTGTGAAGTGCACTACATAAATGAAGTTTCCTTGCCTTGTCTTGTATTGCCCACTGCTAATACAGTGCTAGTCACAACATTCTTCCAACTCTTCTTGTTTTAAACAGCAACTTTGTCACGGCCCTGTCGTCTGCTCAAGGCACGGCAGTGGATGGATGGATAGATAGATAGATAGATGGATGGATGGATGGATGGTATTGCCTACAATCTTGAATTAAAACAGTTACTTAATGAGAGCAAGTCAAGTGATATTTAGTCACTACTTGTTTGCCTGAGGGGCATAACAATGAAACAATTTAAACTATTAACAGGGCCCAAAGCCTTAAGCCTAATGCTTAATGTAGTCGATCCAACGCACGTCCTACATATGTCAGTGGGGATGTGAGCGCTGCCACTGAGTGAAATGTGTGCTGATTATTACACGCTAGCTGGAATCTGGGCCAGTGCATGCCCCAGATGAGCAGTGCTAGCAGGCTACAGTAGTTCCGCAGTGGGCCAGTGTGATGCCGACGAGCTGGTCTGGAAGTGTGTCAGTCTGCCTGCGCGCAGCACCAACATGGCCGTGGTCACCTCCACAGATTCAAAAACGGATTAAAAATGCAGGCCGACGGGGCGCAGCGGTGCAGTGGCTCAGTTGGATAAATCCGGGGACTCGGGTTCTCTCCAACATGTTTCCTGTCATTTTCCACTGCCCTATCCAACTACAGGCAAAAGAGCCCCAAAAAATATCTAACAAAAAAATGCAGGGCGATGTTGTGTGTTGAAAGAGAGGAAACGTTCTGTTTCCAACGGCGACTTTGACTCCAGAGGACAGGGCCATATTGTCCGGTCCGAGAACAACCGCAGTGACGCACACACGCATGATATTAAGAACGACTAACAATGCGCGCCATTAATTATGCATGGACAGGCTGCATTGCCACACATAGGAAGACAAGACTGCTTTTTGTTTTGGCCACAACATCAAGATTATAAAAACTCCACACTGTTCATTCATGCTAGTAGAGACCACACCATTAATAAATTACAAAACATGCTTCAGAGTCAACTTTAGCATGCAGCTCTCGTCGCTCACGTCACTAATTCATTATTCACAGCAGCGTCACAGCCAGGGAAGCTGTTTCAAAGGCTTTGCTGTAATGTGTGCTGTGTGACCAAAGCTAATAAGAGACTATCTAACATAAGCATGGATCTCTGCTGCAGGGCCCCACACATGACTCCTGTCTGGCAGTTTATAATGAACAAGACCAGTCCAGCAGGCATCATTTTTTCCCCCTCGATCAGAGAGCATTCAGTTTTACTGCAGCTTTGATTCAGTCCGGATAATCCTTTTAAATCAATTGAGAGAATGTGTCTAACTCTCTTCAGTGTCACATACTCTAAACTAAGCTACATCAAGGCTGGTGTGTACTGTCTCAAAAGGCTCTGAGGGCCACAGCCAATACAATGCTAATTGCAACTCTTATTGTTTTAAATAGCAACTATGTCACGGCCCTGTCGTCTGCTTGAGAGCTCAACACACGATAGTGGATGGATGGATGGATGGATGGATAGAGGGGTAGATGGATGGATGGATGGATGGATAGAGGGGTAGATGGGTGGATGGATGGATGGATGGATGGATCAGAGGCAGACAGCGGTAGAAAGGCAGTCCTGTTTCCTGTGCTAACCACTGCTGTTCCATTTTTTACACCGGCGAAAAATACTTCTACGCCGTGGTTAGTTTCATCCATTTATTTATAGATTTTAAATATAGAAATCCCATTTATACTCTACAGTGGACCACTACTGAGAGAGAAAGAAAGAGAAAGAGAGAGAAGAGAAGAGAAGAGAAGAGAAGAGAGGTATTTGCTTGGTTAAGCACTATGTCTGTGGTCATAGAGTGCCGCTGTAGGCAACTGGACTTCTTTTGGAGCTTAAGACATTTCACTTTGAGTTCTGACTGGAGACGGGCACATCAGGAGTTTATATCTCCTGGCCTGTGTGTGTGAAGTGTTGACCACACCCCTCATCATGCGACCAAAGGATGTCTGTGTGTGTCACCTTTGCAACTGCATGCTGCTTAACAACAAACAAGGAGGCAGCATGGGACCCGTTTGGATTGGTTGAGTGTAGGGGTGGGCGATATAGTCTAAAATTTATATTGCGATATATTTTGAACCATAGACGGTAGATGATATATATCATGGTATACTTTGGTATGTAACTTACAGCATAACAGTTTCTTAATGGTTACCATAGCATAAAGTCAATATGTACAACAGTTGTTTAGTCATCGTTCGGAGGTGTTTATATTGGACTCTCAAATTCACACAGAAGTAAACTGGTAAGCTGCATTTGTGTCAGGCGGTAGCTGTTCAATTTATAGGCTCTTACACAGTTTCGTTGTAAGAATGAAAAGGTGCCATCAATAAGGTGAAGCTACAGGTCAACATTTTTTCACATGGTTGTGGAGACGCAATGAGCCTATCACGGTATGCCGATATGACCCAAAATCTCTATCATTGGCCAAATTCATATTGCATACGGTATATATCGTCTATATTGCCCACCCCTAGTTGAGTGTAAATAAGCAAAGCCAACCAGAAAATGGGCTTTCTTTATGGTGATATACGAGGAGAGAGAGATACATAGTGTGTGTGTGTGTGTGTGTGTGTGTGTGTGAGGGAGAGAGTGAGAGAGATAGAGATGTATGGGAGAGGGACAGAAATCTGTAAACTGGGGTACTCCCCTATGTAAACTGTAAACTGGGATATTCCCCACTATGTAAAACATAAACTGGGATACTCCCCACTATGTAAAAAATAAACTGGGATACTCCCCACTATGTAAACTGTAAACTGGGGTATTCCCCATTATGTAAACTATAAACTGGGATATTCCCCACTATGTAAACTATAAACTGGGATATTCCCCACTATGTAAACTGTAAACTGGGATACTCCCCACTATGTAAACTATAAACTGGGATACTTCCCACTGTGTTGCTCTGTTGATGAGATGCAATAACAAAAACAACAACCATCTTCATCTTTTTCCCCAAACACACACACACACACACACACACACAGTCATAGGCAGTAGGAAGTGGTGGTCTGATAAAGTTTTAAACAGAATTGGAGAGGTGGGATTCTGGTGTTCACTCAGAGGGGCCTGGGTGGAAACAAACGTCTCCACAGCTAATTGAATTCCTTTTGAAGCCTCGCTCCCTAGGCGGCCATAGCCAACGGCCTCACTCACTGCAGCCCTCACCAGCCCTCATGCTGTCTTATCTGTTTCACACTTCATTTCAGCCCATCATAGGTGCCATGCCATACTGAAAATGACAGCAGCAGATAATAGATATCAAACTAAATAAATGGACTCCCTAAGGTTGGAAGTGACATTGTTGGTTTGTTTACGTTTTTGTTGTATTTTGTTGTTTTTGTTTTGTTTTTAGTTGTTTTTTAACACAGCCTGATATCTCCAGGCTACGATTTTTCTAAGAATACACAGCCATGAAGCCTAACTTACAGTATATTTCATCCTTTTTGAAGTTTGTTGTTGGACACTTTAACATGACATAATGTTTAATCGTGCATCTTTTGAAGGATCCGCCCACATCTATCCACACTGAAACTAATGGAACACTAATGTAAGAACTGATTGTGCATGAACAATCTAGAACGAGCACAGTTGTTAAGCTGAGTTCCGCGCTGCATGTCATTCTGAGCTCTGGCTAACATTAACACGGATGGAGGAGAGAGAGAGAGAGAGAGAGAGGGAGAGAGAGGGGGAGAGAGAGAGACGAGGCACTGCTCATGACTGGCTGCTGGTTTGCCTCTCTGATGGGGGACAAGACAAAGGCGCTAGCACAGCTGGGACAGGGCCTAGCACAGCTCCGATTAGCCCTGCTGACAACCAGTGTGACAACACTTAGCTCCTGTGCCAACTTGCCCTCGGTGACCCACATACCACGCAAGCCGGGGCAATTGATTTTTCATATCCACATCCCACATCATGAGAGCAACAGCTTAAGCGTTTCCCGTGGACGGGGCTGGTCACATGCAGCAGCCTGTGTGTGTGGGATTTGGGACGCGCTCAGGACAGTTGGACACAATGTGTCCTGGCAGGAGACAAGAGGACATGGACTTCGCATTACATCACTGTGGGCCTTCAGTTAAACTGGCACCAGTCAGCAAGCCCAGTAATCAGCTCTCGCTTCATCCAAACACACAAACACACACACACACATCATGACAGCAACAGTGATTTCACCAGTAAGCACAGACTATGCTGTAATGGCATCCACTGTTGTAAACAAACAAAAGCAGGGCGAGCAATGAGCTGAACTAGAGAAACTCTTCGAATGACTCTAACTTGCAACTTTTACAAATTCATCCCACTAATCTAAAGTGCATATAAGCTCATTTGGCTGGCAAGTGGGAAAATGATCAAATGTTTATTGCGGTACGGGAGCCATATTGCTAGAACACGGTTTAAGAGAAGAGACAATCTGATAAGAAAACAGATGTGAAAACCTCAACAGAGTAAATGTGTTTACACCGTTGAGGCACTTGAGCATTACAACAGTGGCAATGATCTGTTGTGTGAACAGATCACATTGCACTGCCTGATCTTAATGACATGACAACACAATATCTTTTTAACATGCTAAAAAGTGTTATATGCTAAAGTATTATATAAATTATATAGTATTATATATAAATTATATAGTATTACATAAATTATATAGTATTATATATAAATTATATAGTATTAGAGCTGACTTGAAGCTCGGTTATGGCTAAATCATTGAAGTACAGAGATATGTCTGTGAAGATTCTCATTCATCCAGGTTGTGGTAGTCATGGTGTTCAGTTAAGGCAACTGGAGTTCGTTTTGAGATTGAAGACGTTTCACTTTCCATCCAGAAAGCTTCATCAGTTGTGACGGGAAATGAGAATGTCAGTTCTATCTCTTGGTCTGTGGGTGTGAACTGTGCAGAATAGAAGGTACAAAGAGACTTTGACCAAAACACTAAATAACGCTTTTCAGTCTTGTGTTGATTTATACTCTAGCTGTTGTTTTAGGGACCATGGTTGGAATGGTTGTTCCTGCTGAAGCTGACCTTGTGTGTGGGTATTGATAGGAGCTTGGCTTCACTGGTGGCCGGTAAGATAATATACCTGGACAAACAGGCCTGTCTGCCGTTTCCAAGGTTACCTCTGTGGTGAGACTGCTGAAAACCATCCAGGCCTTAATAAAACCATGTCCTGCTACCTCATGGATTCACTGTCATAACTCTCATGACAGACGATTGCTCTTTAGCACCTCAGACAATGTACTTTACTTTTCCTTCATTTCCTCTTGGACAAATAAAGTAGATTTCTCTCTCTCTCTCTCTCTCTCTCTCTCTATCTATCTATCAGTCTGAGGTATACAGATAGATAGATAATCTATCTATCTGTACGTCTCAGACGGATGCAATGGACAGATAGAAGACAGTGATTATGGGTTGATATGGGTTGTGATGAGGCGGCACCAGTCCAAATAGTTACACTGAGCAGCCACTGTCTGGGGTCCAGCACTTGAAGGTTTGTGACTATAATTTGGGTGAGAGTGACGTACACGCAGAAGGCAATCAGTGTTCCTGACAGACAGAACACAAGGGGGCACAATGCTGAATGCTCTCCATATATGAACTTTTCAAACCAATTTGGAGTCTGACCCTCGCTGACTAATCCTGCAACAAGTCGTTCTCCCCAAGAGGAAATCAAAAAGCAAGAGGCAAGATACCATCATCAATTTGTTTCCTGTCAAGAACACAAACCAAGACTGACAGTAAGCAGACGTTTCCAGCATTCATTGTCTACACACAAAAACAAATAAACCCCATCCCAAAAACATTTTAAAAATACTGTAACAAACAAAGCTAGAAATAGACCCAGCATCCTGACAGAAAAAAATAGATGATGTCAGGTAAGTAGATTTTTTTTCTAAGAATCTGCTAGTAGGCTGTAGGCAGTGTCTTTTATTTATTTATTTTTACAACTGCTCTGTTTATGTGGTTAGTGGGGGAATGCAGTTTATGCTTACAAGTAAGCATCTCTCTAAAACACTCAGTGGTCACGAAATACTCCATCTGTCTGTGTTCTCCATCATTTTAAACATGAAGAGATTGAGATGTAGGACATTCTTCACCTCAGGCAGAGGACGTGCAATGGAATGAATGACAAAAGAATGATGATAGATTTTGAACAAAAACGGCTTTGCGAGAGACATTCACCCCGGTCATTAATTAAAAGTTAATAAAACGTTCAGTTTCTAAATATCAGGGAATGGTCTTCCCACGGTTTGCTCAGACATTGACCTGCATTTATGGCCAGATATGATACAAATTTGCTTCCTAAACAGATGCGTGGCCTCTGTCCACGTAGAAGCTAATAAAGCTACGGTCTATGACATAAATATACACATTCAAATCTGTCGACATCTTATTATGCCTCTGCAAGCATGCATTTCTTTAGTAGGCCTAGATAAATCCAGAGTAACCAATCAACGTTTTCATGCCACGTTCTTGTTTTCTAATTCATGTACAGTCCGAGGCCTATAGCTTTGATGGAATATTGCCATTGGATAGGCTAAAGTGTAAAATACCCTGTTTTCTTTTCCAAAATACATTAATGGTAAACAACTACAGCTGCAAAAAAACAGTCATCACGAGTCAAAACATTCTAAACCAAAGCTCAGCATCCGAGAGCATCACACGGCGCCAAGTTCCAGCTTGAATCAGTGTCTTGACTTGCATGCACTCATGTAGACTGACAATAACAAGGTTCTGATTTCCAGTAGCCTACTTGAACACTGAAGAGGCTGTAGTTATAACACATATGACATTGTTACTAGACTTGTAACTAGATTGGTACTACACCGCCAAATGTTTGTCTGTGACAGGTTATCAAGTTGCGATGTTTGCGACAAAGGGAGGGTGCAGTTGGCATTGCGATTTCCAGAGCCCGAATGCGACACATCCCTGATGGTTGAGACAGCTGGTAGGCTTTTCCCTATTTTTCCTGCCGACACAGCACAAAAGCATCGTTTGAAAAGAACATGTGCCATTCTGCACCACTCCGTCTAAGATAACACGACACAAGACCACCGAAACACTAACTAGCTAATGCAAGACACACTATAATAACGGCTACACATTCAGCGTGTAAGTTAGCGTCAAACATTTGATTTTATTATCTAAAACCACTAAGTTTCAGAAATCTTCTAGGTCTAAACATACTACACAAATGCTCGCAAATGAGACGGGGAACCAATCAAATTCATTAATTTAACAAGCGAACCACGGGTTTGTCCGATCCCAATGCAAGTGATTTATACAGTAAAGGTGGTTGTAAAAGAAAAACAAATGTTCTCACCTTGTGAAAACGTCTAGTGCTGTAAGCGAATGTAGTCCATTTGTCTGAATAGGTGTACGGTCCGATTTACGACGTTTGAGTTCTATTCGAACAGCCTATATATTACCGAATCGTGATTTTGCGCCCTGGGTATTAGCCGCAGCCACGGAGAAACATATGATGGCGAGAATGCTGCTGAACCACAATGAAACTAACGGGACCAGAACTGTGATTGATGTCTTGATGGACCAATAGAGTAGCCAGGCGCGTTTAACAGGGCGGGGGAACGGGGGGTTGTAAACAGGTTAGGTGGAGTGTTGCCAGACACCGACATAACCATCGTTTTGTGCTTAACTGTACTAGGTCTATTTTAAAAAGCAGAAAGAAGAAAAATATAAGATTTTTTGTTCAGGTTTTTGTTCTTGTAGCTTATTTCAACAGCATTCAACACACAGAGACAAATGACTGCTAGCCCTGTTTAAGGACCGCATGTCAGAGAACCTCTCATAACAATGAACCAAGAGTCTATTATGGATTAGTACCTAAGTGAATGCCACATATTTATAATATATTTATGATTTTTATGGACATAAAAAGATTTCGTTTATTCTTTAGCAATTACACGTGATCTTAAGTTTAATGGTTGATACCCTGCTTTGCTCATTTTAATTGAATTGCTCCGAAGGAAGATTATTTTAAGACAAAACAGAAGTCATCAGTGCAAGGCACAAGGCAGACGTCTCCAAAATAAAGTCAGCAAGTTCATTGCGTCTGATCGGCTATAACTTAAGTTTGTAGCACCCCCCAGCGTTCATGAGCAAGTATAACAACATGAACGATGAACAGTTTTGCCACGGTTTCTTAATTACAGTAGGCTAAACGAGTTTTCCCTTAATTATCTGGCTGACATGTTTTAGAAATACATACCACTTTGGTCTCATACGACACAAGAAACCTGCAGTTAAATTGAAAACAAAGTGTGGTGAACCAGCTGTCAGCATTGTCTATATTCAGTTCAGATTTGGTAGGCCTTACAAAAAATGTCCCTACTGTTGTCAGTTTCAAATCTAAAGTTAAGTTAACCAAATTGTTCTCAGATACTTTCTCCTTCACTTATCTTTCGGGGGTTTTTCACATTCGGTCCTTTGTATGAAATGTGCTAGGCTATATAAAAAAACCCTCCTTCATCAAAAGTCTGTCACATGACAAGAAAATGCCTCATTCACCTACCCTAAGACTTTTTTGTTTTGACTTTAATTTTATCAATTTAAATAGGCTACAAATAAACAGTAAACAGTTTACAAATAAATTGTAAAAGGTGTAAAAAATGATTGTCATGGTACTCGGTTATGATGTAAAATGAAGTCTGAGGTCATGGGTAGGCCTAACTGATGCTAGCAGGCTAACAGCATTTGTGAACAAATCTAGTTTCCAATGGGGGTGGGGTGGTGGCCATGCATGCATAGGGCTGGTTGGTTGTTTTGTGTTTTGCATCTAAAAACATAATTATTTATATTGTACACTTTTTATAGTTGATCATAATTTTTGAAACATTATTTAGAACATTTTGTACTCAAGTAAATCAGTTAGAGTTAAAAGACAAGGTCAAATAACCTGTAGAAACGGACACAGCAAAGGCAGCAGCAGAGACTGAGCTTAGAGACACAGGTGAAGATTCACAAAAGAAGCACAAGAGGTATACAAAGGTATAGCAAAGGGGTATAAGTTATACCTGCTAACTACAAGAGCTAACCTAACCTCTATGGGGCAATTAGCCACAAATGCACAACGGGACATATTAATCAAAAATAAATACAATCTTTGAATATAGAATTTGGCTTCTGATTTCTACATCTGCCAGTAGGTGGCGCCAACCCCACATGTTATGTTCACTGGATTACTGTTTAATATGTGATTGGCAAAGAAGTTAGTGGGTGGAGAAGAAGAGAACTTGGAGAATGGATTACTGGTGGTGTCTTTCTGGGAACTCACTCACTGGTTTAGGAATACAGTTACATTAGCATCTTAGTTTAGTATCTGCTAGGGGTGGGCGATATAGTCTAAAATTTATATTGCAATATATTTTGAACCATAGACGGTAGAGGATATATATCACGGTGTACTTTGGTATGTAACTTCCAGCATAACAGTTTCTTAATGGTTACCATTGCATAAAGTCAATATGTACACCAGTTGATTAGTCATTTTTCGGAGGTGTTTATATTGGACTCTCAAATTCACACAGAAGTAAACTGGTAAGCTGCATTTGTGTCAGGCAGTAGCTGTTCAATTTATAGGCTCTTACAAAGTTTCGTTGTAAGAATGACAATAAGGTGAAGCTACAGGTCAACATTTTTTCACATGGTTGTGGAGACGCAATGAGCCTATCACGGTATGCCGATATGACCCAAAATCTCTATCATTGGCCAAATACATATTGCATACGGTATATATCGTCTATATTGCCCACCCTTAGTATCTGCAATACAACACAGCCACCTCCATACACAACTATCTGCACTGCAATACAATAAAGTGCTTTTGATTTCAAGATGAGACGTTACGCTTTCATTACATACCAGTTTAACAGCAGGCAGACCGTGCCCAACCAAGATAAAGAGATATAAACATCAGAGAATACAGTAAGTGTGACCACCAGCCTGGCATCTTTTACATCCAGATGGAATAAGAGTGAAAATTAGAGAGGAAAGAGATCCCTGTATTTATATCCACGTAATCAGGCTTGGATACAAACACTAATCAAATTATGGCCTCTCAGCTGTGTCTGTGCAACACAACATCCAGTGCGTCTGCTTCTGATGCTGGTCTTAATTCATATGGTAGCAGCCATTTTTCTAAGTGGGAGGGTATGTACGGTTGTTATTAATTCAATTCACTTTTATTTATACAGTGCATTTCACAAAAGTCATGTCAACACACACACACACACACACACAGTACACGACTTAGCAGAAGTTATTCTGTAGCAGAGGTGACTGCTAACTGGTGTGCAACACACAAATATGACTCCTAAATGAACTAGTGTGTGTGAAATGATTGCAATAGGGGCTGTCATTTTTTTCTCTTCCTGTTTGTCTCAGGCCTAGTTTAGTGGGTGTGAATGCGGTTTGAAGGCACCTGTAAATGGTCACACTTTTGTTGAATTTACGGTTGAACTACTTCTGCTGCACTCATTAATCTACCTCTGGGCACTGACCATCTGTCACACACACACACACACACTCATACAAACTCGCAAATACACACACACTCACAAACTCGCACTCATACACACACACACACACACACACATATACTAACACTCACAAACTCACAGACACACACACACATACAGACACACATACACACTCACAAATAGACACTCACATACACAGACACACTTTCACACAAACACACATACACACACACACACTCTCACAAACACGCACTCACATACAAAGACACACAAACACACACACACATACACATTCATCATCAATCATTGACCTCTCAGGAAGTTGAATAGGATGCTGGTTCTACCTTACTCTACAGTCAGCTGACCTGATCATGTGACCTTGAACACCACAGTACACTATTAAAAAACAACAATCGAATGATTTATTAAAATACAAAACCTGGTTGTGATTAAGTAATCAACAAAGTTATTACAAGACAACTAAGCAATGCAAAAGCTCCTGCATTGTAACCAAAAAAATACACACTTTCAACCTCAAAAGAATACACACGTAACCTTGTAAAATACACACTTTCAACCTCAAAAGATCAGTGTTTGGGCTGCCTCACTATTTCCAGTTGACCAAATTTGAGATAATGACTTGTGCTGGTTATCTGTAGTCTGTACTTCTGCCTGGAGGTTCGGTTGAGGTTGTGTGGCCAGTTGGTGCTGAACATACCTCTACATTATTTTAGCATGTAAGACTATGGATCCACAGACCTGCAGATGTTCCAGATAAGGACATCTAAATAGATCAGAATAACAGGTCCACCCAGGTACTTTTTGTTCTAACAAACAGCTCAGTGCTGCGATTTTAGCAAAACGGATGATTTCTGTAAAAACATTTCAAATGTGGTTCCCACAGCTATATTTAATGCACATGCTGATAAAAAAAAATCCAGTACAAATCTGTACAGTACAAAAACACACATTGGTACTCAGGTTCAAACACAAGATGACACTGTAAATGTCCATTGTAATGTGTGCGTAAATGTCCACTATGCATACACCATCAGTGACCAGGTCTAGGGCCACATTAAAGGGGCTCTATGACATGTTGCTGGATTTTTTGCGCGATTTCTTTTTCATCTCAAATTGTAGGCATCTCCCTGTGAAAGCTAGCCGATCACGGGAAGATGCCTACAATTTCAGATAAAAATGAAATCGCGCTAAAATCCAGCAACATCTCATAGATCACCTTCAATAACTACAATAAAATTAGTTCCTGTAGCTCTGTAGATTCCTCTGTAGTTCCTGATTAGTTCCTGTAGCTCTGTAGATCCACACATGTTGAGTAGTGCTGTAGTTTCTCCACTTGGGGGCAGTAGTGATCAATGGCCTACAGTTTATTAGGTCAAGAATTTGTAACAATGTACAAAAAAAAAACATGAATAATATTGTTGACTGCCTTACACCAGACTTTGTACATATTATTTTCCTAAATCATTCACTGCAAGCGACACACAGTATCATTTGCCCTTTGAAAAGCTGTCAACAGAATGACCATTCTTGGATTGTCAGTCAGTCTTCTGTTGGAAACATGAATACCACATAATGATTTTCTCTTTCTCTAGACCTTCACTTGTTCTTCTGTCGCTTTTTGTGCAGCTGACTTTGAGTTAAATTTCTGATAGTTGCCAACTTCCTGACTCACTTGCATCAAGTAGGCTAGCCAAGAGCTGGCTGATGGCTATGCAAATACTGACAATAATTTAGCAGTTATGGCTAACTAACACTGTGCATCTATTCACCCCAGAGAGAGGAACAGCTTAGCTGTTTTAGCTGAGTTGACGGTTGGACAAGCATGCAGTAGACACACTTTCCAGCGCTCTTACTGTTACTATGTGCATGCACATGTACGCTGCGCAGGAGTTTCTCAGTGGCTCCGAGACCACGCTCACAATTGGCACATTTACAGCAGCATTTAAGAGATGCTCAGCAGAGGTTAGCGATGGTTAAACATTTGCATGTGCTAGAGTGTAGTTGGAGAGTTCCCTGATAGCACTGAGCTCTCTGACACAGAGATAACGGCAACGCAGCACTCCTGCTTCACGTAACTGAAGAAACAGACAAGCACTGTGTACACTATCACACAAGACGGTCAGATTACTGCAGCTACGGGAGAATCAAACACAGCAACTAAATAGCCTACTTAAAATAGCTCTAAAACTTTAAACAAAAACACAGACGTTCCAAAATCATTTGAATAGAACAAGGTCCATAAAGTAAAATAGATTTAAAAAATGCATCCAAACAGATGCTATTAAAATGAAGATGAGCTGCCTCCTGGGTTGTCCCTACTAGATCATCAGTCCTTTTGGTTGCTATGGTAACTGTGGATGCTGGAGCAGTGAAGGTAGTTTGCAGGTCGTTTAACCACCTGTGCAGGGACGTGTGACAAACGTCCTTGAAGGAGGCTGCCCGCCATCTTGCACAGGTGAACTCACAACTCGTTTGGAAGGCACCAGACGGCGAGTTGGACGGGGAGGAGAGTGCTGTTTAAGGCACATGCTTGCAAGAAGGTTTAGGTCCATCATTAAGGAATAAATACTCTGTCAGGTTGAAATGGTCTCCAATCTCAGCGTCTCCCTAAGGCCTCCTGAAGGCCACTTCCAACCAGTATCTCTTCACAAGACGCCTCCGGTCAGTTGACGATGTTGACGTCTCTCAGACATGGCTCGAGGCTTTTTTCATTGGATTCACTTTTGGAGAGAAACAATCACACACACACACACACACACACAAGAAACAATTGTGTAACTGTGAATGTTATTTTTTAAGAGATTCAATTACTAGATGTATTCAACTGAAATATGCTGTCAATAAAGTTCTCCGCTTCTTCTCAATGATGCAAAAGCCACTGAAACCTCTCGTATAAGTGTTTTCAACTGTGGTTTTGCTATCCAACGCCCCCCCCTCCTACACACACACACACACACACACGACCACAAATAGGCTCCAGTCTCTATTGGAGGGCACCCAGAGGAAAAGCACTACTGCTCCAATTCTCCAGTTATTCCATATGCTGGCCTTAAGACTGACGCACAGTGACGCCAGTCACAGTCGAGCAGGCAAAGCAAGCAGGGAACATAAAAAAACAACCCCATACAGTAGTGTTGCGCGGGTCAACCCATAACCCGCGGATATCGGGTCGGGCGGATACGGGTAGAAGTATTGTGGGTGCGGGTGGCTCCGGGTCGGGTCAAAAAAGTAAAAATGCAATGAATTAGGCATATTGCATTAGAGACTTTCTAAGGCTGTTGGAAGGCTCATTGTCATGATTTCCCTCTCCTCTCAATGCTGGCAAGAGCGGTGCTTTGCGTTCCTGCGTCCAGGGTTTCGAGCGAGCGCGCGTTCAGTTCAGCAGGTGGCGTGCTGGAAGCGCGTCGAAATAGGCTAAACCCTGGCCCAGTGGATTCTATTACTTTCCTTCACAGTGCTTCCAAATAGATGCCATAAATAAAGTCGGCCAATATTTTCAATTTGGTAACTTAGATTGTTGAAATGTCACGGCTTTGTTGGCTTTGTTATGCCATGATAATGTTACAGCTTGGAACAACTTGTGTTGGCTTTGTTATGCCATGATAATGTTACAGCTTGGAACAACTTGTTTTTTTTCATACGCACTTGTGTCTTGTAGGCCTACAGGAGAAATGTGTTTCATTTTTGGCAATCCTTTAATAAAAACGACAAATCGATCGTTAGTTTTTTTGGCGTTGTTTCATGCATAGGCTAATTAATCCTTCATGAAGTTGTATCATCATCTTTAAGGCGCAAATCATTGTCATTTGGATACCATTGTTCCAAATTAGTCCTCTCCACTTAACTGGTAGCTAGGCTCCGCGACAGTAGACACACTGGCGTTTTTTTTTTTTTCATCGGGTCGGGTCGGATTTGGGTCACGGTTCAACCATTTTTTTTGCGGGTCGGGCGGGGCGGTTCGGATCTATTGATGGGTCGGGTTGGGGCGGGTTTTAAAAAAGCCTGACCCGCGCATCACTACCATACAGACAGCTCAGTCTAACAGTTTTTAGGCTGTCAACACGGATTCACTGAAATCGTTCTGATGCAAAATCATCTTAGTGCACAAATCATTCTCCTGTCATTATTTCGCCTTTTATGACTATTTTAATCTAGCAAGTTATTTACTAGATAACTCAGTTATTGTTTTTGTTTTAGATGTTAACTTTAAAAAAGCACAATATAGGATTGGGGGAGGATAACCGCATAGAATGTTGTGTGTACTGATGTCTAATAATTTAGAGCCTTTCAAAGGTTCTAAGGTCTTGTGAAACTCTGGAATGAACATTAAGCAATTGATTTGTCCAAAAAAAACTGAACGCTCTCATTCATCCTGGTCATGGTGGTTCAAGTATTCAGTTTTGGGCCACTGGTCTTTGTTTTGGAGTTCCGAAAAAGAAGTCCAGTGGCCTATAACCGAACACTGTGTTTCCCACCTGCACCTACCTGTTGATGGTCCCCTCCACCTCTTCAATGGTGTCGGGCAGGCCCTTGTTGGTCGTCTCTGGCAGCAGCAGGGTGAGCACAGCGCCTACTAGTGGACACAGGCCGAACACCACCATAGGGGCCTTGGGGCTGTGCCTCTTCAGAAGGTAGATGACGGGCGCAATCACCCCACCCGCACGCGCACACATGGAGCCCATGCCAATACCACTCTGCCTAAAACACACACAAAACATGAGTGAGTTTGTGTGTGTTTGTACAACACACACAAGACATACGAGTGTGTGTGTGTGTGTGTACAACACATACAAGATATATGAGTGTGTGTGTATGTGTGTGTATGTATGTGTGTGTGTGTGTGTGTGTGTATATGTGTGTGTGTGTGTGTGTGTGTGTGTGTGTGTGTGTGTGTGTGTAAATGTGGTGATGGGCAGATAAGGGCATACATTAGCACAGTGTGCTCACTGGTCACTCAAGTCTTCCTCGTGCTCCCTCCCCAAGCACACAACACAACAGCACAGCACAGCACAGCACAGCACACCACAGCGGCCATGACGGACTGGTTAAACATGAGGGAGGATGAATCTACTGCAGGCATTAAAGGACACCGGATGCCTCAGGGAATAGAGCCTGCTCTGCCTCTCTCTCGACTGGGTCAGTGTTGGCAGACCTGTCTAGATTCAATCAAGTTTCAGTCAAGTCGAAGAACATGATTCTCCCCGTTCAGCAGACAGTGAATGGCATCCCCCGTTCACTACATGCTCCTGGTAGGCAAACTATCAAACGCATGGTGGACCTGCAGTCTTAGGAGTTGGAGTAGCAGCCTTGCATTACATTACATTAATCCATTTTGAAGACACCTGTAGCATTAAGCAGCCAGGCAGCAGAGAGATCAGGACCTGGCTTTTTTTTACAAGATTCTTATTACTTCTATATAATGTTGATAGTTGACTATGTATTAGGGCTGGGCAATTAATCAAAAAGTGATCGTAATCGACATTCAGTACCTATAATCAAATACATTTTTCCTAGGGTTTTATTTAATTTCCCTTTAAAAACACTACTACATGTGGAGTCCAAGACCCCAAGACAGCTTAAAAACTGAGACAATTGAGATCTCCCACTTGTAATATGTGAGCATATTTACTGTACAAAACTTGTCAATGAACTATGAACTATGAACTAATAATAATGCAAAATAATAGAATAAATATAATAATTGTTTATTAATCGTAATCGAGTTAAAATGTTCAATTAATCGAGATTTTGATTTTAGGCCAAATCACCCAGCCCTACTATGTATATTGTATATTGTCTATTGTATTGATGCCTGTCATGTGTCCATAGTACTGCTTGCACTCACTGTATGTACACTGTTGGATGTCCTAGAGAGCAAAGCACCTACTGAAGGCAAATTCAAGGCAAGTAAACTTGGCCAATAAATCCTGATTCTGATTCTGAATGGAGCAGAAAGACGAGTAAATGGAGGGAACGGAGGACTGTGAGAAGGTGGAGGTGCGTGAGATGGGGGAGGGGCGGGGGTGTTGGATGCGCAGTCAGCAGCCGGGAGGGGAGTTTTAATGGCTTGAATGGCTACCGTGAGAGTTTCGATAGTGACTGCGTTAGTATGGGCGTTAGCAGCAGAGATATCAAACCAGCTGAAAATCAGGTTTAGCTGGTTAGCTCTTTCTTCTACTATGACACTATTTCATCCCATCAACAGCCAAGACACACTTTAGGGCAATTGGTTTTGAAACTGCTGTTTACTCGAGCCACCTTTGATCCACTTCTTCTTTTAAAAGGGCTAGAACAGGCATGGGCAAACTATGTCCCCGGGGCAATATACGCCTGTTAGGGTTTTTATCCAGCTCGCCAAACCTGTCTAAATTATATTAAATAATATTACTAAACCTTATTTATATACCATTTTTCCTGCAATGTCTTTTTTTACTGTTAATAAATACATATTTTTTAAAAACCTTGCATATCCATGCTTTACTTCCTAATTAAGACCAAAATCTAAAGTGGCCTTTAGAATTTCATTTATATTATCACTTCATACAAGCACTACATCCATCTGCTCCTGGCATGGCCCCATTGAGGTCCACGAGTCAAAAGGTTTGCCCACCCCTGGGCTAGAATATAACAGCCCTGGGGGTCACATGTGCATCCATATATGGAAATCAAGAGAAAAAAGATAGTATATTCTCCTTCAGATTTACTGGTCTCTGACTGTATTGCCAGTTGTTTTTCACTGGGTTACTTTCTCTTGTGTTGATGTCAAAGGCAGAACCAGTTCTGTCAGGCCAGTTCTGGTGTAGGCTTCAAGGCTTTTGCATGGCTATCCACACAGCTGTTGAGCACTGTGGTATTCTTGTTTATGTTGTTTTTGGCAGGAAGCATCTCAGAAGACACAAGCAGCTCCACAGGGGGGGCCATGTGTAGTTTTGATCCAGCCGCTCATCTCCAGCTATCACTAAATGGCTCCTCAGCAACTGTGTTCATTTGGCAGCGGTTAATATACACTAAACTCAGTCATACCTACAAATGATAACTCTTTGGTCTGGCATACACAAACCAATGCTATGTTGTTTGTGGACTGTGGGCCTCATACAATAACTCTTTGGCCTGCTCATACAACACAACACTATGTTGTTTGTGGACTAGTCTGGGGGCCTCAAACGCTAACTCTTTGGTCTGGCATTCGCAAACCAATGCTATGTTGTTTGTGGACTAGTCTGTGGGCCTCAAACGCTAACTCTTTGGTCAGGCACATGCAACACAATGCTATGTTGTTTGTGGACTAGTCTGTTGGACTCACCTCACCACAGTAGGGAAGACCTCTGCTGAGTAAACATAGATGATGGACAGGGAGGCGGTGATTCCAAATTTGCCAACCATGGCTAAGCCTGTTCGTATCATGGACAGGTCTGTGACAACAGGGAGAGAAAAAGAGGCAAAGAAAAACATATTAGAGTGAAACGACAGGCTAAGAGTGGCGCACACAAAAAGCATTTTACAGCGCCAGAGCCTTGCAGTTCTTAGAATGCGTAAAAGACCGACATAATAGTTACACCACAAGGAAACGTGTGAGAAACGAAATGAGCAATTAGACTGACTACTTTTCACAGCGTCTCTCTCTCTCCACATCTCTCTCTGCATATGGGTGTCCTAAACTTGCCTCCAGGCCACAGAGATCCCTTTGATTATCAAGTCTTCATAAATCCCACAATAAAAACAACGCAAGAATGAAATCACCACAAACTGTACTTAATGGCTTAGTAGACCGATCAAGTCCAGAGGCTGGAGGCTGTATTGCCCTGTAAAATTACATACGCGCTGAATTCTGTTATACATATTTTGTCTTTTTTCTCTTCTTCAATCGTTATTTTGTCATTTTTTCATCTATTCACTGCTCTTTGCCTTTATCTTAGTAAAGCACATCAAACTGCCTCCTCTGTGTTTGAAATACGCTATATAAATAGGGACTTAACACTACACAACACAAACACCTCAGTCAGAGTTGTGAACCATTAGGGCTTAAACTCACTATGCTTCCCCAGATATAGACTCACCATCAGGGCTTAAACTCTCTCTACTTCCCCAGATATAGACTCACCATCTGGGCTTAAACTCCCTCTACTTCCCCAGATATAGACTCACCATCAGGGCTTAAACTCTCTCTGCTTCACCAGACTCACCATCTGGGATGAAAATGGTCAGCAGACAGGCCAGTCCTCCGACGGCCAGGAAGGCCAGCTGGGATATCCGTCTGGATCGGTTGAGGGTGAAGAGTGTGATGGTGCGCGCTGGCATCTCCACCAGGCCGAAGATGAACTGCGTGAGGTAGATGTTTATGCCAAAGTCTGAGATGTTCAAAGACAGCCCATAATAAACCAGCACGTTCACGAACCTGCAGTAGACACGAGGATTGAGGATTGAGGCCCTGATGAACTGCCATTCAGACTGGAATAGTGACTGCTATGTCTTGTCTACACATCGTCAAACAACTTTATCAAACAGCTTCAATCATGCACATCCATCCAAATTCGGTGTGCACATAATCATTTTTTTTAAATGTATTATTTTTATTTTTTATTTACTATTATTATCACTCAATAGATCTTTCAACTAGTCTTTCACCTAGTTTTACCAGGCTATAATGTTTTCACTGGGAATAAAATATCAGCGTGCGTGTGTGTGTGTGTGTGTGTGTGTGTGTGATCAGGACTTCCTGTGTGTGTCCTCTCACTTACCACAGGTAAAAAACAATCAGAGACTGCCTTCTCATTTTTGGTGTGCGGACAAGATCAACAATGGTGTGCTTTCTCTGCCTCTCCCTTCTCTTGTCATTTTTGTAATCCTGAGAAAAGAATCTGTTTAGTTCCTTGAACTGAGAACTTCTTCAAGATAAAGCATGGGATATAAGGTTTAAAAACACATCCTCTCTGCTTATTGGAATGTTAACTCTCTCTCTCAAGGAAAACACAAGAGTATTTTTAACCCCTTAAGTCATGTGTAAGATTCCTTACGCCTGCAGAAGAACTATTAGTAGCCTGATTTTACACACACTGATCTACTGTAATATGAAGCTGATCTTATATGAATCTCAGTCTGGGCAGGAGACCGTACTGTATCGCCACTCAATCCCATTTACTTTATAGTCATTGGTCTGATTAGCTTCGTCGCTTATCATTGATCTGATTCGATGTAGGTATATCCAATCCCTGCAGAAGCCTTTTGGCTGTTATTCCTGCCTCATGAAAGCTGGCCAAACGGAGATCCATATTAAATTAGCGTGTGTAAGATATCAGTACACTGTAAAAAAAAAAAAAAAACACACTTTCAACATCAAAAAGTTAGTGTCCTGGCTTCCTAACTATTTCCAGTTGACCAAAAATTTGAGATAATGAGTTTTCATATTTGGTCAACTGTGTAGACTACAAATAAGCTCATCGAAAATACATCCTCAGTCATTAATCTATTAATTGTGTAGCACAATCACGTTTCATTGCTAACTGAATGGCTAGCTATGGACCAACCTGTTCAAGATCAATGCTACTTGTGAGTGGATTCCCATTGACAAGAGCTGCTTTCCTGATCAGGTCCAACGCTTCCTCATTCTTCTGGTTGGACATCAACCAGCGAGCTGACTTAGGCAGAACCCTGGAGGTAAGACACAGAGACAGGCCTGATTAATGCTGCATGGGAGTGAGCCGTCAGACAGACTCCTCCAGATTTCCTCCAGCAGGACTAGAAAACACGATTCAGAGTAAAAAGATTTCGGTAACACTTTATTTTAAGGTTCGCCACTAATACATACAGTAATTAATGTCTGTATTAATGACTTGTAATACAGACATTAGGTAGAAGTTAAGGCCCGCTTCTTAGGATCATGTCAAGAATAAACGCCTAATTCATCATGAGTAAGACATTTGGGAATAAATGGCTAACAAATGATTAATGTAACACATGCCTTACAAGTCACTTTTACAGACATTAGGAATGTATTTGGGAATAAGTGGCTAACAAATGATTAATGTAACACATGCCTTACAAGTCACTTTTACAGACATTAGGAATATATTAGTAGCTATCATGTGAACCTTAAAATAAAGTGTTACTAAGATTGCGCATACATTACATTTACACTTATGCATTTAGCAGACGCTTTTATCCAAAGCGACTTACAAAACGAGGATAACAATCGAGCTACATAGCAGAAACCTTAAGGAGCATAGTGCTAGGGGATAGTGCTTCAGTTCATTTTAGTACGTATGTGAATAAGGCTTCAAACAGGCCCCTTCACCAAGACTACAGAAAAGACCATTTTATTTTGAGAAAAAACATTTCTATATGAATGAAGAACAGATAGCCTTCAGACTTCCTCCCCATGAGCTGTCGGAAGTGCCCAAGGTTTCTTCCTAAACCATAACAAGATAAAAAAAATGATAGGGAGTTTCTCCTTGGCCCCTATTGCTTTTGTTTAATGCGCTGTTCAAATAAAACGGAATTGAATTGAATTGAATTGAGTTACCAGATGTAAAAGACAAAGAGGAACCCTGGAGCTGAGATGGCCAGCTGTAGGTGGCGCCAGTCGCGCAGCAGGTAGGCGAGCCCTGCCAGCAGGATGTAGCCCACCCCAAAGAAGTAGTCAGTGATGATGCCCGCCAGCATGCGATGCTTCAGCCCCGTCCACTCAGTGCCTGCAGGGGGTCAAAAGGTCAGCGGGAAGAACCTGACAACCATGTGTGAAGATGTCCCAGAGGCTATGTGAGAATTATAGACACACACACACACACACACACATAAATTCACACACACAGACAGACACACATGCACACGCACACACACACACACACAAGAGACAGCATGTGTAACTCACACAACCTACCTAATACGAATGCATTCATGATGACGGCGGAAATGGTTGTCCCGACCACGAAGCGCAGGGCAACGTAGATGTAGAAGGTGGGAGCGAAGGCGACTCCAACCCCAAAGACCACCTGAAGAGCCAGACCTACCAGGATGATGGTGCGACGCCCGTATCTGCAGACATACATTCAAGTCAAATCAGGTGTTTTTCATTTTCATTTTTCTTAAACTTTTTAAAAACATTAATCTTTATTTGTAATTAAAAAAAAAAACAAAAAAAAAAACAGAAGAAATCAGTCAAAAACCTCCACAACACAATACTAACAAAAACAAAAACATTCTGGATTGCATCAATCTTTGGTGTAATCCTGGGACATATAATAGTTTCTTTTGGATGAGTCTGTCATTGTCATCCAATTCTCCTCACATTTCTGTGTATTTTGTGCACTCTTGTCCTATGTGTTAACCCCTCCATTTAAAACCCCATTCACATTTTTTTTTCCATTCATCAGTGTTTGCTGGGTTTAGCTTTGTACCACCTTTTTGTGGCGGCTTTCTTACAGGCCGCTAAGTCAAGTGTTTTTATCGTCATTTCAGCCCCAGACATCCTGTAGTATAAAGTGAGATGAGAGAACCTTTCACCATGAATCCAAGTAGTACAATAAATAAAGAGATTTAGGACAGGCTACGTATGGTGCACATCGGACAAAAATGAAGTCTACTTGGTATGCAACATGTATGTTAAGCTACATCTACTACAGATTCAAGACATTCAGGCTCTGATCTTCACCTAGGTGTGTGGTCATCCATTCTTTCGCACTGGCAGTGGGAGTGGGCTGGATAGGACTCTTTGACATGAGGTGTGTACTATACTCTCCTTCCTTTGAACACTTTAAATGCGTCTGGCTTTTCAAACAAGGCATTTCATTTCATAGCATTTCACAGCGTGACCCCACTGACTATAAACAGAAGTGAATATAAAAGGGCGGACGTAGAGACAGCTTTTCTTTTCTGTGTCAATAAACTCATTTAACTTCGAGAGTAAATCTACTCTACGACAGTCAGCACCGTGCCCTAAAGCAAACCCTGGGCAGATTTAATTGTAGGGGGTTTTCTGGAACTTTCCCAATTTAACTTGAGCCCAAAGGCAGACATTTTTTCACTGGTTTTGGTTGACTAATCCTGTTGTGGCTTGAGCTGTGTGTATTTACTCTGGGGCCTGTTTAGTTAGTGATCTTGGGGTTTAATGACATCTCCTTCTTTAAGTGTTACTCTTTAACAAAGATAGGAAGCAACTAAGTACAATTCTGAGGAATTGTTACTTTACATGAGTGTTTATTTTTCGGACAAGTTTAACTTTTACTTTACTACACTTTCACCAACTTTACTACACTTTCATCTGTATTTCTCTACCCCTTCTTCATTAAAAACAGATTCTGTACTTTTGACTTAATGCATTTGAGGGAAGTTGCTTCCAAACATTAATGTAGATTCCAACACCAATAACAATAGATTTTCTTCAAGAGAAAGAATTGATACTAATTCATTTGGCGATGTGACAGTAATTCATTTGGCTTTTTTGAAGGCTTATGTCTGCCTTTTTCAACAAAAACAATCAGAATGTTTTTTTTTTAAATGGCTAAATAATATATTTTTTCCATTTTGATTTTATATACAGTCCAGAGCCAGTACATTTCACTTTCATGTAAGGAAGTCGAAGAACTCAAGTTTCTATACTTGCATCTGTAATTTTACTTGAGTATGGAGAGTGCATACTTTCCCCATCTCTGTCCTTTCAGTACTACAGTACTCACATGAAGTCTACTCAACACTTCCTCCTCTTCAAAAGGCTTGCAAAGGCACCTATCATGATATCCAATGTGAACATGAAAAGGCGTTGCTAAGCAACACCAAGGTTACTGTCTGTCCTGTAATCAGCAGGGTGAAAGGGCAACCAATAGGAACTCACTTATCTGCCAGAGCGCCAAAGATCGCCGCACCGACCAGCAGCCCAAACATGTAGATAGATGATCCAATGTTGTTCAGGCTGGCATTCTCACAAACAAGGTCCCACTGGAACACAGGGAAGAGAGTCAAGAGATGAACTAAGTGTATATACGGACAGACAAGTTTCCAAATAGTTAAACAAACTAGACTGCATTTTCTCGGCAGAAACTGCAAGAGTGGACTTGAAAAAAACTACAAGAAAAAGAGGGATATCAGGGGAACGACAAGTGATATCAAAAAGATGAATGTAAGCACACCGATCGAGATCAGGCCGGACGTGTCAGAGTTGGAACGGTGTCTCTAACTCGAAAGCCCAAGGAGGAGTAGCGGCTCAAAAACCGGCCGGAAGAATAATAATAAGAATACTTGCGAAGAACAATAGTGGACTTACACCTTATAAGATTTACACTGTATATTTGGGCATAGTTGTATATCTGGGTCCAACTCTTGACTTTAGAATCCAACCACTCAACCACCCATTGATACTCGACTGATGCTCTGGTTAGGACATACCTAAATCTGTGTGTGTGTGTGTGTGTGTGTGAGTGTGTGTGTGTGTGTGAGTTAGTGTGTGTGTGTGAGTGTGTGTGTGTGTGTGTATGTATGTGTGTGTG
>JAGFZM010003714.1:0-13406 GCA_017657215.1 Limnothrissa miodon
TCTGTGTTGTCCGTTTGTCTGATGCTGAAGGCATGATCAGGGTAGTGCTGTGCTTTCCATGAGTTTGTCTGATGCTGAAGGCATGATCAGGGTAGTGCTGTGTTTTCCATGGGCTCAGCTGCAACCTCAAGGGTTTCTTTCATACTGTAGCAGGAGTGAGGGGACGGAGGAGTCTCTGCTGCTGCACAAACACGCTGCTTGTGTATCCGTGTGTCGGATATTCCAGTGGGCCCCCAAAAACAGGGCAGTGAAATTCAAGCTAATTTGTGTGTGTATATAAAAACAAGCAGGAATAAAAAAAAAAAAAGTCCAATGTGATATTTCTCGTGATCTGATGAAGCATTCATTCACTGCCCAACGGGTTACGGAAGGGTGGGCACAAGTGTTTGTTTGTTTAAGCTCTCCCAACGTTCCTTCACTGGCTTTGAGCTTCATGGAGCGTTGCATGTCAAATACAAACATAACCCCGGCCAAAGAGATCCTAGTCTAAGTCTAAGAAGTGTAAGAAGTGAGCCTTAGAGACACGTTTGTACAAGTAGAACTGAACTAAACTAATGTACATTGAACTGAGCTAAACTAATGTACATTGCTAGTGTCCTCTACTACTGCCTCTACTTAGTGTTACCACACATCCTGCTCTTTTCAGGATTGTGCTCTTTTTTAACTGTCGGCCCTGGAAAATGACACCATATTGTCTCGGTTTTTCATTAAAATGCACTTCCATCCCAATGTTGATTTGACTACTTTTAAATAAATCTACAGTATTATTCTGCTGTTGTGTCAGTGTTCTCCCCTCTATTTTGACAGGTTTCCATACTAGGCAGGTCTCTGTTGCTGCAGAAGAGACGTAGGCCTACTTTTAATTGAGTAGTTGTATGCTGTAGTAAATGAAACCTTACCTATCACCTAGCAACTGTGGACGCAAGCATTCACATGATGCAGATTGCACATACAGGCATTAAAAACAACCATACCCCCCCCAGCCCCCCACCCCCGTCCTGGTTTCACACAACTGAGATATGGCGACCCAACCTCTACTACTAAGACTACTGCTATGTCAATACTCACTAAACTGCTGCTGTACAACAGACTACTCCAAGACTGATGCCTTATCTCATGCTAACTACTACTGCTAATGTAAAAACAAACTGCTGCCATACATCAAACTACTCCACAACTGATGCCTTATCTCATGTTAATTCAACGCCACCTCAGTCCCTCTGCCAGGCACAGAAAAATGCCCAGCTGGCATCGGTGCGTGGGGGTGGGGGAGGCGTGTCGGAGCGCAGGCAGTTCTGCCAGTGGCCGTGTAAATGCGGCGCCAAGCCCCCCTGCGCGCCAGGCGTGAGCTCTGTGCTGGACGGATGCGGCTGCTGCAAGAGTTGCGCCCGTCAGATTGGCGAGGCCTGCAACGAGAGGGACGTCTGCGACCCCCACAAGGGCATGTACTGCGACTTCTCACGCGACCAGCCCCGCTACGAGGTTGGCTTCTGTGCCTGTGAGTGACCTTTGAACTTCTTTAACTGTCACACGAAATATTTATGCTTTTTGTTTTTAGAGGCTGACACTAATTATAAAAAAAGCTAACGAGCCAACAACTACTTCATCTTTCTACATCTTTCTGGCTTGTCTTATATAAATAACACATGGGTTTGCCAGTCACTGAACTACAGTATTTTTGAATATAGATAATATAAGAAAACATTACAGTATTAAAATGTCAGGATGGAATAGTTATCCATCGTTTGTTCTAATCCATTTTTAGTTATCCATCCATTATCTAATCCATTTTTCAACTAGCCGTCTATCTTAGAAAACATTACAGTATTTAAAGGTCAGGATAGAAAGGAGTTATCAATCTATTATATTGTTTGATCTCAAACACTGACGTCTTCCTCGTGCTCTGTGCCCCCCTGTCCTGTCCCACGTGCAGACCTGATGGCAGTGGGGTGTGACCTGAACGGCAGGCACTACGAGAACGGCGAGGCGTTCCAGCCGAGTGCTCTCTACAAGTGCACGTGCATTGCCGGAGCCATTGGCTGTACCCCTGTGTTTCTCCAGAAGCCCGCGAGCCTCATGAGCTCCCCGGCCCTGCCCAACCCCGGGAAGAGCCCGCAGGACACCACCTATCGGAGCATGCCAGGTGTGAGTTTGTAGAGAAAACCCAATAGACCCCTTTACACTTGGGGCCATCATCCCAACTTAAGCACAGGAACTTAATTCCAGGAACTTTGGCCCAGAGTACAAGCACCAGGGCTAGAGTTCCTGATGGGTTTATATGCTCCTGTAGTGGGCCAAGCAGCTAACTGACACAAATATAAAAAGATGCAACATTCCACAATTACAGTAGATTTATAAAAAAAAAAAAAAAATAGTAATAATCAATTATGATGTGTAAGCACCAGGGCTTGGACTGTGGCCCTGACAGTTAAGATGAGCTTGTTATCAGAGCCACATTTCTAGCTTTAGCCCTGTTTTAGCCCAGCCCTGTTTAGTATGTATGAACTCCCACCTGGGCAGGTTTGGCCCCAGGTATAAACGGGGCTAATGTGAGAATTAGAGCCCGACCGATATATCGGCAGGCCGATATTATCGGCCGATATTAGGCATTTTCCAAACTATCGGTATCGGCATTTATAATGGCCGATAAATGAATATTTCAAAATTAAAATAAAAACGGACGAAACACATGAATGTTGGCGTTTTATATACTCAGATAAGCATGACAAAATTTGTGACTATCAACTCCAATATTTTGATTTTGATGTTCCGTTGTGACAATAAAATAGAAGTTTCTTTTTAAAATGCATTATCATTATTTTACTTAAAACTCATAAATAACTACAAATAGCTAATGTTATGGAAATCTTTTAATGTTTTGTTGCGAGTTTCTGATTTTTTTTTTTTTAAATATCGGCCGTTATTTTTAAACCAACAAATAATTGTATCGGTATCGGCCTTCAAAATCCTTTATCGGTCGGGCTCTAGTGAGAATGGCCTGCTTGTCTGGCCCCAGCGAGGGTGGGTGGAATGTGAGGGTGTGCTGGTGGAAGAGGACGGGGCGGAAAGAGCCGGGCCTGGAGGCAGGGGAGGTGTGCTTGCGTTGGCCAGGGGCGTGTGGAGAGAGAGAGAGAGAGACTAGGGTGGAGGCGGTTGTGGTTGGCGGATCAGTGGCAGCCCAGTTCCTGGGGACGGAGAAGCAACAGCCAAGCATTCACAGAGAGCTGCTGTTCAACACACGGCCTCTCTCAACACCAAATCAGCCTTGGAGGCTCGCCATTAGACAAGGTGCACTTGGCACAGCAAGAAAGAAAGAGCAGAACTGATGTCAAAGTATATATAATCACATCATTCAACACATAGAAATGACCTAGGCCTAAATATAACTAATAAATAAGAGTCAACACATACTGGATGAATAACCTGGTGTAGGCCTCATCTCTTAATCACTGTTTAATGCTGACACAGGCAAATATACTGAAGAGAGAATTCAAATGTTTTCAAATATATGTTTTCAAATATATCAAGACAATATACTTGATTGATATTAAGAATTAGAATAAGAATCAGAATTAGGTTTTATGTTTACTTATGTAAACATTACTTTATGTTTACTTTATATTATATATTATATTAACTTAACTGTATTAAGGAATGCCTTCAGTAGGTGTTTAGCTCTCTAGACAAGCAACAAGGTCATCCATCAGTACACATACAGTGAAAGAAGTACTATAGAAGCATATGATGGGCATCAACACAATAGCCAATAGACAATTTACCATTTACATAAGGAACCTAACAACATTACCCTCATCTGGCCTGGGAAGAAAATTGAATGTAAAGCAACCGTGGTTATGTTTGCTTGTATGTTAGCATGGCTTGGGACGTTGTAGGGTCTGACCTTTTCCCTGGGTGCACAGCCTTAAACTGTACTCACTGAAAGCAAACAGGAGTATGGCTAAGCATACCTGAATATAGGGCTGCTCGATTATGGAAAAAAAATCATAATCACGATTATTTTACACGATTACTCATTGACTTTGGAAATCTGTTGCATTTATTGAACAGAACAGTGAATTCTCCTCAAAACTTAAGATTAAGACAGATAAAACCAATAAAGGCAAACAAAAATGATTTTTCCCCCCTCATAGCTCACTGACAAGTTTTGTCTTTGGTACAAGCTGCTCTGCAGAATAACGAAACGGAGCGGGATCACGTGACTCCACATGCAGTAGTGTTTTTAAAAGGGAAAGTAATTTAAATAATTGACCTGGGAAAATGTGATCGATTATAGGTTCTGAATGTCGATTACGATTACTTTCCCATTAATTGCACAGCACTAACTGAATATACTGTAGAAGGAATTTGCCTTTGGTAGGTACCCATCAAGTATTATATTATTATTAATAATAATATTATTATTAGTTATTACTATATAAGTTTTGGCCTGGTGTGGGCCTTGGCCTCTGCCCTGGGTGTTGAGGCGCTGCACACCCTTAAACTGTACTAACTGAAAGCTTACAGGGATCCTCCTTTAGCCTGGAAGAAGAACTGTCTGGTGCAGTCGACTCCCTGGAGCCCCTGTTCCCGCTCCTGCGGAATGGGCATCTCCGTCCGCGTCTCCAACGACAACGCCAAGTGCCAGATGCGGAAGGACCGGCGCCTCTGCCTCCTCCGCCCGTGCGACAAGAAGACGCTCAAGAGCATAAAGGTGACCACACACTTTTAGAATATGTCAAAACTTTTACTTCAACTTCAACCGAATGCACACTCAGGTTTGTTTTCTCCCCGCCAGTATTGAGACCAAACCTATGCTGTTTTTGTGTGTGTGTGTGTGTGTGTGTGTGTGTGTGTGTGTGAGTCAAGTAAGCCAGTAGAGATTATCGTTAGAGATTGTTGCCGATTTCCTGACTCGATCCAATTCCGATTCTTGATCCGAATTTAATTTGATATCAATTTCTTTACAGTTTTCTTTGTGTCAATACTAGTTTATATACTAGTTACTTAATTATTTAAGAGGAGCATATCCCTGTGTTGGGCTGTACAATACTGAATTATCTGTGGACAGCTAACTTTGCCAATACGTGGTTATTTTGTAATTAATCTAATTAAATATTATATAGATTTTACTATACTATTGCACAGTCGCAAAAAGTAGTGCATTGCCGACAGGAAAAGATCGATCCACAAATTTTTAAATCGATATTGTATTTTTCGGATGAGAATAAATATTGATCGGTGAATCAATATTGAATCAGGGCTAATTACCAATATGTTTTTTTTTTTAATCAAAATATTGGTGGGGTCCCTTCTGTCCACCCCAATTCCACGCCCTTGACTGTTGACTCCATTTAGTCAGCGAAAAGACGCTCTCCTAAAATCCAATTCTTGTCTAAATACTGTAAACTGGGTTAGGGATTGGATTTTGGGAGTGCGTTTTTTCACAGACTAAATTGAGTAACCCCCCTTTTCCACGCACCTAAAGACGTTATTTATATATCCGGAGCTGAGCGCGCGCACACACACACACACACACACACACACCTCAGTCCAACAAACGCGAACACCCTACTGCTCCACTGTCATGCTTACCCAACGGGATCACGTAACTGTGCTCGGCTGGAGCCCAACTAAGGCAATGATACCGTAGGGTCCTCATGGGGTCCTGCCACTAACGCCATGGGCAGCCACATACTGTATGGAAACCAAGCTGTTTTCATAGACACTGGCTACATAAGAGGAATAAGAACTCGACACTGTTTACACAAAATAACACACAACACTAGATATTTGTAGAAGGAGCACCTTTAAGAGAAAAGATTCCCGCTTTTCTGACTATAACCCACACAAGCCATCGTGTTCGGTAGGGTTGGGTATCGTTTCAATTTGAACGATTCCGATTCCGATTCCGATTCCTTGTTTCGATTCCGGTTCCTAACGATTCTCGATTCCAATTCTTTTAAGAGGCAAGGTCAAAAAAAGTTAAGGATATTTGAAATGAGCCAGCTATCCAACGGTCTTTCTGAATGAAATAGTCTGACCGTCATCAATTTTAATTCTATGAACTTTTTATGAAATTTACTATGAATTTCTCACAGGCTGTTTTAAACTACAATACAAACATCAAATATATAAACTTGAATATAACTATCATAAATAGGCTGAATACATTTTCACAGAGGTAGACTTTAACTTTATTTTTAACTTTGAAAAACTTGAAAAACTCATGAAACATTTGAACATGTTTCCACTGATGGGCTAATCTGGAGCAGAATAGCCAATAAACAAAATCTAGTCCAGATTAGCAGCAGGAGGTAACAGTATAAAATTAAAGACAGTTCTTGTTCAAGAAAATAGTATTGTTTTACTCACCGGATTCCGACTGCACTGCAGGTCGGCGCAGCACAACAAATACAGGGCACACATTTATCTCTATTTGATGACCTCGGAGGTGCTTTATCATGATTGACGTGCACCCTCCTTTGCGTGAAACAATCTTATCACAAATTGTGCATCTAGCAGAGGTTCTGTTTGGTTTAGTAAAGTGAAGCCACACTTTGGGCTGCCGACACACATCCATGTCGGACCAGAGGCTCTGGTTTGATTTAAGCTTGCGGTTACATGTAAACACTTCCAGTGCAAAGTGCAAAGTGGACGCTTCTTCGTTAGTGTTTGACAGCTGCTTCTTCCGGTCGGCGGGCTAGGAATCGAAACTAGGAACCGAAAGTTAAACTCTGCAACGATTCCAGGAGAATCGGAAAGCTAGTCCCGGTTCCAATCGATTCTCGATACCCAACCCTAGTGTTCGGTTAAGATAGTGTTCAGTTAAGGCAACTGGACTTTTTTACTTTGAGCTTAAAGCTTAACGCTCCAGTTGCCTTAACTGAACACTATGACCACCACAACCTAGATGAATGAGAATCTTAACAGACATGTAACCCACTCAAGTTAATCAACTTTCCAGGACACCTCATCAGTAGAGTACTCGGGATCAAGAGGTGTTTCAGGCCTTTATTCTCTATACACCACAGAAGATGTGAGGTCAAATAGTCATCATTGTTGTACAAAAGCAGAATGAGCTTGTGAGAGAGATACGAGTTATTTCCATCTGGTCTAAAACCTGTCTGCTTTGTTCTCTCTCTCCTCCGTCTCTGCGCTCAGATGCCGCGAGGGAAGACCTGCCGCTCCAAGTTCCAGGCCAAGAAAGCCGAGAAGTTCCACCTGTCGGGCTGCTCCAGCACCAAGAAGTTCCGGCCCACGTACTGCGGCGTGTGCACGGACAAGCGCTGCTGCGTGCCCAACAAGTCGCGCATGGTCTCCGTGGACTTCAAGTGCAAGAGCGGCGCCAATGTCAAGTGGAAGATGCAGTGGGTCACCTCCTGCGTGTGCCAGCGGAAATGCGGCGACCCCGGGGACATGTTCTCAGAGCTCTACCTGCTGTAGAGACTCCAGGTGGACCAGGCGGACTCAGAGGACCGACAGCAGCCAATCACAGCCCAAAGCCACAAACCAAAAACCCTCCGCTGAGGTTGCCACAGGCCCATCCTTGGTGGCGATACAAGCTCATTTCTGAAACGACATCTTCCCTGAATTGACGGTTTGTGCGAGATGACGCAGGGGTCTCTGCCATTCTGTCTGTGTCTGTGCCGCAGGAGGTCCTTCGCAAAGACACACCGCAGGTATTCAGCCATGTTCCCAGGGAGCACTGGCGCACGCCATAAAGCACCTTAACCCACCACATGGACCATGCACCCCCTCCATCCTCAAAGACTTGGATTATAACACACACGCAACACAAACAAATCTACAGGACTCCTAAGTTAGCAAATCTGCCATCTTAATAATTTATTCCTACATAGACAAATAAATAAAGTGACAGAGAGAGAGAGAACTTCTTTATGGGGAGTTGTAGGCTAGTGTTTGCATTACTGTAGGTCAGAAACGGAAGCACAGAAGAACACCAATGCAGATGTTGTGGCTAGATCTGGAATAATATAAACACTAAAAGATAGTCTTTAGTCACAGCTACTACAAACAAAGACACACAATACTAGCAGAAAAGGTGTTGCTAGTGTTTTCTCAATCTGTTCACATCATGCAAAGGACAATACAAACGTCTCTTTTAAGATTTCCATTTTTAATGCAGCTTTTCAGCAATCTGTACAGCAAACATTCACTTTTTTGTACAAATTTGCAAGAAAAATAATCCTGTTTATTTATTTTTGTCTTTTGAGAGCCAGTGACTCGTATTCAATCGTAAAGCGCAAAAAGTATGATCACAAAGTGTTCTTTTCAAGTAGATAAAGTCGAAACCAAATGTAAATAAATTAAGTTTGGTGCAGTTTTTCTGCATGTGTTCAAAACACTCACACACAGAAATTTGTAAACATACACATGCACACACACACACACACACACACACATCTAGTTCATTACACACTAACGCCAAGAGGTTCGTGTAGGCTCCTTCAGGTGGCTACTGCGAGTCTGGGGCGCACACACAGACACACACACACACACACACACTATAGGCTCCCTCAGGTGGCTACTGTAAGTCTGGGGGCGTCTGGCATGCGGATGCCCTTGGTTGCGTCCAGCTGACTGTACTCCTCTATGAGGGCGGAGAGAGAGGAGAGGGCCTGAGTGAAACACGCCTGCTCCATGCCCTCTACATGCAGGTAGTGATGGAGATGGGCCTGCACACACACACACAAACACACACACACATATATGCGGTCAAACTTGGAATGCTTTTTGCAATGCAGTTTATGAAATCCACACTACTAACCCCCGCCCAGGGGGTTTAAGTTCCCTAACCGCAATGCCAAACCGCCTCCAATGAGGCTTGCAGAGACCCTGAGCTCCAGCGACCTCTCCCCTGTCTCACCTTCTTCCTGTAGAGCTTGCTGAAGCGCTCCCGGAGCGCGGTGAAGGTGGGCCTGACGCAGGTGTTGTTGGCCAGGGCCAGCAGGGAGTGGGCGTGGCCCACGGGCGGCACCGAACACAGACCTGTCTTCCAACCCTCCTGGTTCCACGACACAAACGGCAGCGAGGGCCTGAGTCTGGCACAGAGAGAGAGAGAGGGAGAGAGAGAGAGTGTGTGTGTGTGAGAGCGAGAGAGAAAAAGAGAAAGAGACAGGAGGAGAGAGAGATAGTGAAAGAGAAGAGAGAGAGAGAGAAGGAAAGAGAGAGTAGGAAGAGAAGAAACATAAGAGAGAGACAGAGAGAGAGAGGGAGAGAAAGAAAAGGAACAAGATAAGAGAGAAAGAGAGTGAGAGAGAGAGGGTGGGTTAGACGAGACATCGAGATATTCAGCAATAGGATGTCAAAAGACTTCTGAAGCCAAACAACCAGTTTTCGTCTGGACACAACAGGCAAAACAAGGACATCTTTGTTTCCAATGCTAGGAGACAGGGGAGACAGATTTAGGACAAGTTGTGTTTTTAAGTCTGGTTTAGCCCAAATGTTGGCTTAGACAAAATATAGCCTTTCTCTAAACATGCCTTTATAACCTTGCTACCGTAAAACCAGTCATGTTTAGTATGCAAACAGACATTGAAATTGGTCAAGTGTTTGTAGAATCAGATTAAGCAGTTGTATTTATTCAACAACAACAACAACATAATAATAATATTTCTATAAGTAGTTTCCACTTGATGACAAACACCATCTGAGCAGTGTATGAGCTAAAGCATTGACTACTAAGTGCAGAGGAGACTCCAGACACATAAACTCATAGAGTAAACTATCAGACTGTGTGACAGTTTAGGCATTAGAGGTAGTTCAATTGTAATTGAGACATAAGCCATCGCACAGTGTCAAGATATTCCACAGATGACAGACATGACATAACATGCCACCGCCCGTGACAGGCATTCACACAGGCAGCTAAATTTGTCTCTCTGGCCCCCTGCAGAGCACCAGTGCTCGGGGGCTGCTCGTCCAGTGATCTACAGCCCAGCCAGACGCTCAGGGCCCGCGTCTGATGCCCGCTCAGGTTACTGGGGCTCAAAGCATGAGTGCAGCGGCGTCGGCCAGATGAATGGAGGGGTGGGTGTGGGGTGGTGTGGGGAGGGGTGTGTGTTGGGTGGGGATGGGGTGGGTGTTGGGTGGAATCAGGCATATGAGAGAGAGAGAGAGAGAGTGTGTGTGTGTGTGTGTGTGTTGGGGACAGAAAGAAAGAGCAGCACACACACAGACTGAAAAGATGGAGGGAGTGAGGAAGTAAAACGGAGAAGAAGAGGAGAGTGAGATAAGACAGTAGGACAGAGAGAGAGAGAAAAGAAGAAAGAGAGAGAGCAGCACACGGACAGGAAAAGCAGGAATGAGTGGGAATGGGACTGGATATTCAGGAAATAGCGGGAATGGGACTGGATATTCAGGAAATAGCGGGCGACTGATCTCCAGACTTTGAATTTGGAATTTGAATTTGAGAGAGAGAGAGAAGAGACAGAATAGTTAGGGACAGAAAAAAAGACAAAAATAGTTGGGGAGATAAGGAGAGAGGAAGAAAGGGCAGGACAGGAAAAGCGGGAAAGAGTAGAAATGGCACCTGGAATTCTGGAAATTGCAATGTGAGGTATAACGATTAGAAATGGGACTGGAAATTCAGGAAATAGCAGGCGGCTGACCCCAAATCAGCGGCTGATTGGTCGTTTCACCTCTCGATGTTGCGGCGCAGGTCTGAGACCTGCACGTTCCCGCGCACCATCAGAGCACAGGCCAGGTACAGGCTGTGTTTGGGGTCGGCCCGGATCAGCTGGTGCTCCCTGCTAAATGCGTCACTGAACATCTGGTCGAGCCTGGGACGAGAGGACAGGGCACACACACACACACCGTGGCTTAAACATACACACATTCACATTATTTAACAATGTATTATCCTATTTGATTCGATTTCTTGACCTGGAAATTTTAGAATTTAACAGAAATGTTATTTTCACATCATCCACCCAATCCGTGGTTGAGGTGCGGAGCCGTTACCGCCATCTACACATCTCTACTACGCACTCGGTTGAAAGATGGACATAGTAGAGCATTTCTGTGCTCACGTAGATTAATGCCAATGTATTTGGTTTGAGTTAGTTACAACCTCTATATGTCGCCCCCACTACAAGTCTCCTGCCCAATGGATGAGTGTGAACCGTAGGCTGTATAAATTGCTTATGTACAGTACATAAGGTGTGCGTGTAGCCACGTACAGTACTTGTGTGCATTCACAGGCACCAACAGCTCGGCCAACAAAAAACTGACTTTGCCCCCAGAAGAACAGCCTTCCAGTATCATATGGTGTCTGGCACCCAAGTGTATTAGTGAGCTCAGTGTGATAGCTGGGATCCCATTCCTCCTATCTGAGCAGGAGAGAGAGAGAGAGAGAGCGCGTTTCAAAACACAACTATCCGCTCGCCTTGCCTCCACCCCCCTCTCAACAAAGGAGCCTTTTCAGAGCGCCCGAGTGCAAACTTAATATCCCGAATTCCACAGACAGCCTAAATAACACGCACAGGCGAAAAATAGCAGCGTCGGCGGTGGCGATGGCAGAAGCGGACGCGTCGGTGTCGGTACCTTCTGGTGGGAATGTTGGCGTCGGCCAGCGTGTAGAGGGGGGTCAGGCTGGACACCAGGTAGTGGAGGCGAGGGAACGGCACCAGGTTCATGGTGATCTCATTCAGGTCCATGTTTAGAGAGCCCTCGAAGCGCGCCGAACTGGAGGAGAGAGTCAGAGAGAGGGTGAGAGGATGGGGAAAGAGGTCAGTAATCAATTAGATCAATTAGAATTTCCCCTTGGGGATCAAGAAAGAAAGAAAGAAAGAAAGAAAGTATCTATGTATGTATGTATGTATCTATGTATGTATGTATGTATCTATCTTTCTATCTATCTATCTATCTAGATCAAGACTTAAGAAGGTGGCGATATCTCAAACTGAAAAAGAGCGATTACTCAAAATGTGAATCTAACAATGGAAAAAGTTTATCGAGAAACCTTGAATGTTTGAGAGGTGATTAAGAGTAAACTAAACTATGAAATGCTCAGTCTTTGCAGCTTAAAGCAACAACACTACGTCTTTCACAGATCAAATATATGTATATACACACACCGGTAAATATAATATATATCTATAATAATAATAATAATAATAATAATAATAAATATATATATATACATATATATAAATACCAAAAACAAACAGATAAACAAAAAAACAACAACAAAAATGGCATTATGTTGTGGGCTATTATAACTATCAAATAAATTGTTATAAACAGTCACCTACTCCGAGGAGAAAAGCAGGATTTTAAACTGTAACGGGGAACAGATCTATACCCTCTACTCTACTCTACCTGGTGATGTTGAGTAAGAGATTGGCCACGATGTTGTTCATGGCATCAAAGGGTTTCTCCACTCCAGTGACGCCGCCCTTACTGGAGATGACGGCGCTGTCCTTCCTCACCACAGACCCTCCTCGGGCACACTGAGACATGTGCTGGATCTTATTCACTATGTCCGCCAGACACTGAGACACAACACACACAGAACACAACAATCAAGACAAACACACACACACACACACACACACACACACAGACACTATGTCCGACAGACACTGAGACACAACACACACAGAACACAATCAAGACAAACACACACACACACACACACACACAGACACTGTGTCCGACAGACACTGAGACACAACACACAGAGAACACACACACACTAACACACACACAATGTCCACCAGACACTGAGCCACACATACATAGAGAACACACAAATGAAGACAAACACACACACACACACACACACACTATGTCTGACAGACACTGAGCCACACATCACACAGAGAACACACTAATGAAGACAAACACACTGCAACAACAAACACACTGTATGTCAATCTTACCTCCCACCCTAAACATGCACACACACACATACACACACACACCTCACCAGAAGGAAGAAATTACAGGTCCAAACAGTAATGGAAATATACTACAGGTTTGGGGAGATGTGGTCAAACATGGCATGCTTTTTCAATTTATCAATCAGCACTTTACTATGATGGACATGGCATCTTCATCTACAAATGAACACACACACACACACACCTGATTCTCCACAGGTAGGACGCAGTCTGCGTGTTCTGTCAGCTCTCTCATGGCCAAGATGCTATTGTAAGGAGAGGTGATGACGTCGTCCTCTGCCGAGGGGTAGACCGATGTCACGATGCGGTACACCTCGGGGAACTCCTCTTCCAGAAGCTTCAGGACGTACGTACCCAGTCCTGAGCCCGTGCCTACAGTACAGAGCAACAGACACAGGGGCCTTACTCACACAGGCCTACAGTACACAGCAACAGAGACAGGGGCCTTACTCAGGCAGGCCTACATAGCCCAGCAAGAGA
>JAGFZM010003715.1:0-13418 GCA_017657215.1 Limnothrissa miodon
TCTGTGTTGTCCGTTTGTCTGATGCTGAAGGCATGATCAGGGTAGTGCTGTGCTTTCCATGAGTTTGTCTGATGCTGAAGGCATGATCAGGGTAGTGCTGTGTTTTCCATGGGCTCAGCTGCAACCTCAAGGGTTTCTTTCATACTGTAGCAGGAGTGAGGGGACGGAGGAGTCTCTGCTGCTGCACAAACACGCTGCTTGTGTATCCGTGTGTCGGATATTCCAGTGGGCCCCCAAAAACAGGGCAGTGAAATTCAAGCTAATTTGTGTGTGTATATAAAAACAAGCAGGAATAAAAAAAAAAAAAGTCCAATGTGATATTTCTCGTGATCTGATGAAGCATTCATTCACTGCCCAACGGGTTACGGAAGGGTGGGCACAAGTGTTTGTTTGTTTAAGCTCTCCCAACGTTCCTTCACTGGCTTTGAGCTTCATGGAGCGTTGCATGTCAAATACAAACATAACCCCGGCCAAAGAGATCCTAGTCTAAGTCTAAGAAGTGTAAGAAGTGAGCCTTAGAGACACGTTTGTACAAGTAGAACTGAACTAAACTAATGTACATTGAACTGAGCTAAACTAATGTACATTGCTAGTGTCCTCTACTACTGCCTCTACTTAGTGTTACCACACATCCTGCTCTTTTCAGGATTGTGCTCTTTTTTAACTGTCGGCCCTGGAAAATGACACCATATTGTCTCGGTTTTTCATTAAAATGCACTTCCATCCCAATGTTGATTTGACTACTTTTAAATAAATCTACAGTATTATTCTGCTGTTGTGTCAGTGTTCTCCCCTCTATTTTGACAGGTTTCCATACTAGGCAGGTCTCTGTTGCTGCAGAAGAGACGTAGGCCTACTTTTAATTGAGTAGTTGTATGCTGTAGTAAATGAAACCTTACCTATCACCTAGCAACTGTGGACGCAAGCATTCACATGATGCAGATTGCACATACAGGCATTAAAAACAACCATACCCCCCCCAGCCCCCCACCCCCGTCCTGGTTTCACACAACTGAGATATGGCGACCCAACCTCTACTACTAAGACTACTGCTATGTCAATACTCACTAAACTGCTGCTGTACAACAGACTACTCCAAGACTGATGCCTTATCTCATGCTAACTACTACTGCTAATGTAAAAACAAACTGCTGCCATACATCAAACTACTCCACAACTGATGCCTTATCTCATGTTAATTCAACGCCACCTCAGTCCCTCTGCCAGGCACAGAAAAATGCCCAGCTGGCATCGGTGCGTGGGGGTGGGGGAGGCGTGTCGGAGCGCAGGCAGTTCTGCCAGTGGCCGTGTAAATGCGGCGCCAAGCCCCCCTGCGCGCCAGGCGTGAGCTCTGTGCTGGACGGATGCGGCTGCTGCAAGAGTTGCGCCCGTCAGATTGGCGAGGCCTGCAACGAGAGGGACGTCTGCGACCCCCACAAGGGCATGTACTGCGACTTCTCACGCGACCAGCCCCGCTACGAGGTTGGCTTCTGTGCCTGTGAGTGACCTTTGAACTTCTTTAACTGTCACACGAAATATTTATGCTTTTTGTTTTTAGAGGCTGACACTAATTATAAAAAAAGCTAACGAGCCAACAACTACTTCATCTTTCTACATCTTTCTGGCTTGTCTTATATAAATAACACATGGGTTTGCCAGTCACTGAACTACAGTATTTTTGAATATAGATAATATAAGAAAACATTACAGTATTAAAATGTCAGGATGGAATAGTTATCCATCGTTTGTTCTAATCCATTTTTAGTTATCCATCCATTATCTAATCCATTTTTCAACTAGCCGTCTATCTTAGAAAACATTACAGTATTTAAAGGTCAGGATAGAAAGGAGTTATCAATCTATTATATTGTTTGATCTCAAACACTGACGTCTTCCTCGTGCTCTGTGCCCCCCTGTCCTGTCCCACGTGCAGACCTGATGGCAGTGGGGTGTGACCTGAACGGCAGGCACTACGAGAACGGCGAGGCGTTCCAGCCGAGTGCTCTCTACAAGTGCACGTGCATTGCCGGAGCCATTGGCTGTACCCCTGTGTTTCTCCAGAAGCCCGCGAGCCTCATGAGCTCCCCGGCCCTGCCCAACCCCGGGAAGAACCCCGGGAAGAGCCCGCAGGACACCACCTATCGGAGCATGCCAGGTGTGAGTTTGTAGAGAAAACCCAATAGACCCCTTTACACTTGGGGCCATCATCCCAACTTAAGCACAGGAACTTAATTCCAGGAACTTTGGCCCAGAGTACAAGCACCAGGGCTAGAGTTCCTGATGGGTTTATATGCTCCTGTAGTGGGCCAAGCAGCTAACTGACACAAATATAAAAAGATGCAACATTCCACAATTACAGTAGATTTATAAAAAAAAAAAAAAATAGTAATAATCAATTATGATGTGTAAGCACCAGGGCTTGGACTGTGGCCCTGACAGTTAAGATGAGCTTGTTATCAGAGCCACATTTCTAGCTTTAGCCCTGTTTTAGCCCAGCCCTGTTTAGTATGTATGAACTCCCACCTGGGCAGGTTTGGCCCCAGGTATAAACGGGGCTAATGTGAGAATTAGAGCCCGACCGATATATCGGCAGGCCGATATTATCGGCCGATATTAGGCATTTTCCAAACTATCGGTATCGGCATTTATAATGGCCGATAAATGAATATTTCAAAATTAAAATAAAAACGGACGAAACACATGAATGTTGGCGTTTTATATACTCAGATAAGCATGACAAAATTTGTAACTATCAACTCCAATATTTTGATTTTGATGTTCCGTTGTGACAATAAAATAGAAGTTTCTTTTTAAAATGCATTATCATTATTTTACTTAAAACTCATAAATAACTACAAAGAGCTAATGTTATGGAAATCTTTTAATGTTTTGTTGCGAGTTTCTGATTTTTTTTTTTTTAAATATCGGCCGTTATTTTTAAACCAACAAATAATTGTATCGGTATCGGCCTTCAAAATCCTTTATCGGTCGGGCTCTAGTGAGAATGGCCTGCTTGTCTGGCCCCAGCGAGGGTGGGTGGAATGTGAGGGTGTGCTGGTGGAAGAGGACGGGGCGGAAAGAGCCGGGCCTGGAGGCAGGGGAGGTGTGCTTGCGTTGGCCAGGGGCGTGTGGAGAGAGAGAGAGAGAGACTAGGGTGGAGGCGGTTGTGGTTGGCGGATCAGTGGCAGCCCAGTTCCTGGGGACGGAGAAGCAACAGCCAAGCATTCACAGAGAGCTGCTGTTCAACACACGGCCTCTCTCAACACCAAATCAGCCTTGGAGGCTCGCCATTAGACAAGGTGCACTTGGCACAGCAAGAAAGAAAGAGCAGAACTGATGTCAAAGTATATATAATCACATCATTCAACACATAGAAATGACCTAGGCCTAAATATAACTAATAAATAAGAGTCAACACATACTGGATGAATAACCTGGTGTAGGCCTCATCTCTTAATCACTGTTTAATGCTGACACAGGCAAATATACTGAAGAGAGAATTCAAATGTTTTCAAATATATGTTTTCAAATATATCAAGACAATATACTTGATTGATATTAAGAATTAGAATAAGAATCAGAATTAGGTTTTATGTTTACTTATGTAAACATTACTTTATGTTTACTTTATATTATATATTATATTAACTTAACTGTATTAAGGAATGCCTTCAGTAGGTGTTTAGCTCTCTAGACAAGCAACAAGGTCATCCATCAGTACACATACAGTGAAAGAAGTACTATAGAAGCATATGATGGGCATCAACACAATAGCCAATAGACAATTTACCATTTACATAAGGAACCTAACAACATTACCCTCATCTGGCCTGGGAAGAAAATTGAATGTAAAGCAACCGTGGTTATGTTTGCTTGTATGTTAGCATGGCTTGGGACGTTGTAGGGTCTGACCTTTTCCCTGGGTGCACAGCCTTAAACTGTACTCACTGAAAGCAAACAGGAGTATGGCTAAGCATACCTGAATATAGGGCTGCTCGATTATGGAAAAAAAATCATGATCACGATTATTTTACACGATTACTCATTGACTTTGGAAATCTGTTGCATTTATTGAACAGAACAGTGAATTCTCCTCAAAACTTAAGATTAAGACAGATAAAACCAATAAAGGCAAACAAAAATGATTTTTCCCCCCCTCATAGCTCACTGACAAGTTTTGTCTTTGGTACAAGCTGCTCTGCAGAATAACGAAACGGAGCGGGATCACGTGACTCCACATGCAGTAGTGTTTTTAAAAGGGAAAGTAATTTAAATAATTGACCTGGGAAAATGTGATCGATTATAGGTTCTGAATGTCGATTACGATTACTTTCCCATTAATTGCACAGCACTAACTGAATATACTGTAGAAGGAATTTGCCTTTGGTAGGTACCCATCAAGTATTATATTATTATTAATAATAATATTATTATTAGTTATTACTATATAAGTTTTGGCCTGGTGTGGGCCTTGGCCTCTGCCCTGGGTGTTGAGGCGCTGCACACCCTTAAACTGTACTAACTGAAAGCTTACAGGGATCCTCCTTTAGCCTGGAAGAAGAACTGTCTGGTGCAGTCGACTCCCTGGAGCCCCTGTTCCCGCTCCTGCGGAATGGGCATCTCCGTCCGCGTCTCCAACGACAACGCCAAGTGCCAGATGCGGAAGGACCGGCGCCTCTGCCTCCTCCGCCCGTGCGACAAGAAGACGCTCAAGAGCATAAAGGTGACCACACACTTTTAGAATATGTCAAAACTTTTACTTCAACTTCAACCGAATGCACACTCAGGTTTGTTTTCTCCCCGCCAGTATTGAGACCAAACCTATGCTGTTTTTGTGTGTGTGTGTGTGTGTGTGTGTGTGTGTGTGTGTGTGAGTCAAGTAAGCCAGTAGAGATTATCGTTAGAGATTGTTGCCGATTTCCTGACTCGATCCAATTCCGATTCTTGATCCGAATTTAATTTGATATCAATTTCTTTACAGTTTTCTTTGTGTCAATACTAGTTTATATACTAGTTACTTAATTATTTAAGAGGAGCATATCCCTGTGTTGGGCTGTACAATACTGAATTATCTGTGGACAGCTAACTTTGCCAATACGTGGTTATTTTGTAATTAATCTAATTAAATATTATATAGATTTTACTATACTATTGCACAGTCGCAAAAAGTAGTGCATTGCCGACAGGAAAAGATCGATCCACAAATTTTTAAATCGATATTGTATTTTTCGGATGAGAATAAATATTGATCGGTGAATCAATATTGAATCAGGGCTAATTACCAATATGTTTTTTTTTTTAATCAAAATATTGGTGGGGTCCCTTCTGTCCACCCCAATTCCACGCCCTTGACTGTTGACTCCATTTAGTCAGCGAAAAGACGCTCTCCTAAAATCCAATTCTTGTCTAAATACTGTAAACTGGGTTAGGGATTGGATTTTGGGAGTGCGTTTTTTCACAGACTAAATTGAGTAACCCCCCTTTTCCACGCACCTAAAGACGTTATTTATATATCCGGAGCTGAGCGCGCGCACACACACACACACACACACACACACACACCTCAGTCCAACAAACGCGAACACCCTACTGCTCCACTGTCATGCTTACCCAACGGGATCACGTAACTGTGCTCGGCTGGAGCCCAACTAAGGCAATGATACCGTAGGGTCCTCATGGGGTCCTGCCACTAACGCCATGGGCAGCCACATACTGTATGGAAACCAAGCTGTTTTCATAGACACTGGCTACATAAGAGGAATAAGAACTCGACACTGTTTACACAAAATAACACACAACACTAGATATTTGTAGAAGGAGCACCTTTAAGAGAAAAGATTCCCGCTTTTCTGACTATAACCCACACAAGCCATCGTGTTCGGTAGGGTTGGGTATCGTTTCAATTTGAACGATTTCGATTCCGATTCCGATTCCTTGTTTCGATTCCGGTTCCTAACGATTCTCGATTCCAATTCTTTTAAGAGGCAAGGTCAAAAAAAGTTAAGGATATTTGAAATGAGCCAGCTATCCAACGGTCTTTCTGAATGAAATAGTCTGACCGTCATCAATTTTAATTCTATGAACTTTTTATGAAATTTACTATGAATTTCTCACAGGCTGTTTTAAACTACAATACAAACATCAAATATATAAACTTGAATATAACTATCATAAATAGGCTGAATACATTTTCACAGAGGTAGACTTTAACTTTATTTTTAACTTTGAAAAACTTGAAAAACTCATGAAACATTTGAACATGTTTCCACTGATGGGCTAATCTGGAGCAGAATAGCCAATAAACAAAATCTAGTCCAGATTAGCAGCAGGAGGTAACAGTATAAAATTAAAGACAGTTCTTGTTCAAGAAAATAGTATTGTTTTACTCACCGGATTCCGACTGCACTGCAGGTCGGCGCAGCACAACAAATACAGGGCACACATTTATCTCTATTTGATGACCTCGGAGGTGCTTTATCATGATTGACGTGCACCCTCCTTTGCGTGAAACAATCTTATCACAAATTGTGCATCTAGCAGAGGTTCTGTTTGGTTTAGTAAAGTGAAGCCACACTTTGGGCTGCCGACACACATCCATGTCGGACCAGAGGCTCTGGTTTGATTTAAGCTTGCGGTTACATGTAAACACTTCCAGTGCAAAGTGCAAAGTGGACGCTTCTTCGTTAGTGTTTGACAGCTGCTTCTTCCGGTCGGCGGGCTAGGAATCGAAACTAGGAACCGAAAGTTAAACTCTGCAACGATTCCAGGAGAATCGGAAAGCTAGTCCCGGTTCCAATCGATTCTCGATACCCAACCCTAGTGTTCGGTTAAGATAGTGTTCAGTTAAGGCAACTGGACTTTTTTACTTTGAGCTTAAAGCTTAACGCTCCAGTTGCCTTAACTGAACACTATGACCACCACAACCTAGATGAATGAGAATCTTAACAGACATGTAACCCACTCAAGTTAATCAACTTTCCAGGACACCTCATCAGTAGAGTACTCGGGATCAAGAGGTGTTTCAGGCCTTTATTCTCTATACACCACAGAAGATGTGAGGTCAAATAGTCATCATTGTTGTACAAAAGCAGAATGAGCTTGTGAGAGAGATACGAGTTATTTCCATCTGGTCTAAAACCTGTCTGCTTTGTTCTCTCTCTCCTCCGTCTCTGCGCTCAGATGCCGCGAGGGAAGACCTGCCGCTCCAAGTTCCAGGCCAAGAAAGCCGAGAAGTTCCACCTGTCGGGCTGCTCCAGCACCAAGAAGTTCCGGCCCACGTACTGCGGCGTGTGCACGGACAAGCGCTGCTGCGTGCCCAACAAGTCGCGCATGGTCTCCGTGGACTTCAAGTGCAAGAGCGGCGCCAATGTCAAGTGGAAGATGCAGTGGGTCACCTCCTGCGTGTGCCAGCGGAAATGCGGCGACCCCGGGGACATGTTCTCAGAGCTCTACCTGCTGTAGAGACTCCAGGTGGACCAGGCGGACTCAGAGGACCGACAGCAGCCAATCACAGCCCAAAGCCACAAACCAAAAACCCTCCGCTGAGGTTGCCACAGGCCCATCCTTGGTGGCGATACAAGCTCATTTCTGAAACGACATCTTCCCTGAATTGACGGTTTGTGCGAGATGACGCAGGGGTCTCTGCCATTCTGTCTGTGTCTGTGCCGCAGGAGGTCCTTCGCAAAGACACACCGCAGGTATTCAGCCATGTTCCCAGGGAGCACTGGCGCACGCCATAAAGCACCTTAACCCACCACATGGACCATGCACCCCCTCCATCCTCAAAGACTTGGATTATAACACACACGCAACACAAACAAATCTACAGGACTCCTAAGTTAGCAAATCTGCCATCTTAATAATTTATTCCTACATAGACAAATAAATAAAGTGACAGAGAGAGAGAGAACTTCTTTATGGGGAGTTGTAGGCTAGTGTTTGCATTACTGTAGGTCAGAAACGGAAGCACAGAAGAACACCAATGCAGATGTTGTGGCTAGATCTGGAATAATATAAACACTAAAAGATAGTCTTTAGTCACAGCTACTACAAACAAAGACACACAATACTAGCAGAAAAGGTGTTGCTAGTGTTTTCTCAATCTGTTCACATCATGCAAAGGACAATACAAACGTCTCTTTTAAGATTTCCATTTTTAATGCAGCTTTTCAGCAATCTGTACAGCAAACATTCACTTTTTTGTACAAATTTGCAAGAAAAATAATCCTGTTTATTTATTTTTGTCTTTTGAGAGCCAGTGACTCGTATTCAATCGTAAAGCGCAAAAAGTATGATCACAAAGTGTTCTTTTCAAGTAGATAAAGTCGAAACCAAATGTAAATAAATTAAGTTTGGTGCAGTTTTTCTGCATGTGTTCAAAACACTCACACACAGAAATTTGTAAACATACACATGCACACACACACACACACACACACACATCTAGTTCATTACACACTAACGCCAAGAGGTTCGTGTAGGCTCCTTCAGGTGGCTACTGCGAGTCTGGGGCGCACACACAGACACACACACACACACACACACTATAGGCTCCCTCAGGTGGCTACTGTAAGTCTGGGGGCGTCTGGCATGCGGATGCCCTTGGTTGCGTCCAGCTGACTGTACTCCTCTATGAGGGCGGAGAGAGAGGAGAGGGCCTGAGTGAAACACGCCTGCTCCATGCCCTCTACATGCAGGTAGTGATGGAGATGGGCCTGCACACACACACACAAACACACACACACATATATGCGGTCAAACTTGGAATGCTTTTTGCAATGCAGTTTATGAAATCCACACTACTAACCCCCGCCCAGGGGGTTTAAGTTCCCTAACCGCAATGCCAAACCGCCTCCAATGAGGCTTGCAGAGACCCTGAGCTCCAGCGACCTCTCCCCTGTCTCACCTTCTTCCTGTAGAGCTTGCTGAAGCGCTCCCGGAGCGCGGTGAAGGTGGGCCTGACGCAGGTGTTGTTTGCCAGGGCCAGCAGGGAGTGGGCGTGGCCCACGGGCGGCACCGAACACAGACCTGTCTTCCAACCCTCCTGGTTCCACGACACAAACGGCAGCGAGGGCCTGAGTCTGGCACAGAGAGAGAGAGAGGGAGAGAGAGAGAGAGTGTGTGTGTGTGAGAGCGAGAGAGAAAAAGAGAAAGAGACAGGAGGAGAGAGAGATAGTGAAAGAGAAGAGAGAGAGAGAGAAGGAAAGAGAGAGTAGGAAGAGAAGAAACATAAGAGAGAGACAGAGAGAGAGAGGGAGAGAAAGAAAAGGAACAAGATAAGAGAGAAAGAGAGTGAGAGAGAGAGGGTGGGTTAGACGAGACATCGAGATATTCAGCAATAGGATGTCAAAAGACTTCTGAAGCCAAACAACCAGTTTTCGTCTGGACACAACAGGCAAAACAAGGACATCTTTGTTTCCAATGCTAGGAGACAGGGGAGACAGATTTAGGACAAGTTGTGTTTTTAAGTCTGGTTTAGCCCAAATGTTGGCTTAGACAAAATATAGCCTTTCTCTAAACATGCCTTTATAACCTTGCTACCGTAAAACCAGTCATGTTTAGTATGCAAACAGACATTGAAATTGGTCAAGTGTTTGTAGAATCAGATTAAGCAGTTGTATTTATTCAACAACAACAACAACATAATAATAATATTTCTATAAGTAGTTTCCACTTGATGACAAACACCATCTGAGCAGTGTATGAGCTAAAGCATTGACTACTAAGTGCAGAGGAGACTCCAGACACATAAACTCATAGAGTAAACTATCAGACTGTGTGACAGTTTAGGCATTAGAGGTAGTTCAATTGTAATTGAGACATAAGCCATCGCACAGTGTCAAGATATTCCACAGATGACAGACATGACATAACATGCCACCGCCCGTGACAGGCATTCACACAGGCAGCTAAATTTGTCTCTCTGGCCCCCTGCAGAGCACCAGTGCTCGGGGGCTGCTCGTCCAGTGATCTACAGCCCAGCCAGACGCTCAGGGCCCGCGTCTGATGCCCGCTCAGGTTACTGGGGCTCAAAGCATGAGTGCAGCGGCGTCGGCCAGATGAATGGAGGGGTGGGTGTGGGGTGGTGTGGGGAGGGGTGTGTGTTGGGTGGGGATGGGGTGGGTGTTGGGTGGAATCAGGCATATGAGAGAGAGAGAGAGAGAGAGTGTGTGTGTGTGTGTGTTGGGGACAGAAAGAAAGAGCAGCACACACACAGACTGAAAAGATGGAGGGAGTGAGGAAGTAAAACGGAGAAGAAGAGGAGAGTGAGATAAGACAGTAGGACAGAGAGAGAGAGAAAAGAAGAAAGAGAGAGAGCAGCACACGGACAGGAAAAGCAGGAATGAGTGGGAATGGGACTGGATATTCAGGAAATAGCGGGAATGGGACTGGATATTCAGGAAATAGCGGGCGACTGATCTCCAGACTTTGAATTTGGAATTTGAATTTGAGAGAGAGAGAGAAGAGACAGAATAGTTAGGGACAGAAAAAAAGACAAAAATAGTTGGGGAGATAAGGAGAGAGGAAGAAAGGGCAGGACAGGAAAAGCGGGAAAGAGTAGAAATGGCACCTGGAATTCTGGAAATTGCAATGTGAGGTATAACGATTAGAAATGGGACTGGAAATTCAGGAAATAGCAGGCGGCTGACCCCAAATCAGCGGCTGATTGGTCGTTTCACCTCTCGATGTTGCGGCGCAGGTCTGAGACCTGCACGTTCCCGCGCACCATCAGAGCACAGGCCAGGTACAGGCTGTGTTTGGGGTCGGCCCGGATCAGCTGGTGCTCCCTGCTAAATGCGTCACTGAACATCTGGTCGAGCCTGGGACGAGAGGACAGGGCACACACACACACACCGTGGCTTAAACATACACACATTCACATTATTTAACAATGTATTATCCTATTTGATTCGATTTCTTGACCTGGAAATTTTAGAATTTAACAGAAATGTTATTTTCACATCATCCACCCAATCCGTGGTTGAGGTGCGGAGCCGTTACCGCCATCTACACATCTCTACTACGCACTCGGTTGAAAGATGGACATAGTAGAGCATTTCTGTGCTCACGTAGATTAATGCCAATGTATTTGGTTTGAGTTAGTTACAACCTCTATATGTCGCCCCCACTACAAGTCTCCTGCCCAATGGATGAATGTGAACCGTAGGCTGTATAAATTGCTTATGTACAGTACATAAGGTGTGCGTGTAGCCACGTACAGTACTTGTGTGCATTCACAGGCACCAACAGCTCGGCCAACAAAAAACTGACTTTGCCCCCAGAAGAACAGCCTTCCAGTATCATATGGTGTCTGGCACCCAAGTGTATTAGTGAGCTCAGTGTGATAGCTGGGATCCCATTCCTCCTATCTGAGCAGGAGAGAGAGAGAGAGAGAGCGCGTTTCAAAACACAACTATCCGCTCGCCTTGCCTCCACCCCCCTCTCAACAAAGGAGCCTTTTCAGAGCGCCCGAGTGCAAACTTAATATCCCGAATTCCACAGACAGCCTAAATAACACGCACAGGCGAAAAATAGCAGCGTCGGCGGTGGCGATGGCAGAAGCGGACGCGTCGGTGTCGGTACCTTCTGGTGGGAATGTTGGCGTCGGCCAGCGTGTAGAGGGGGGTCAGGCTGGACACCAGGTAGTGGAGGCGAGGGAACGGCACCAGGTTCATGGTGATCTCATTCAGGTCCATGTTTAGAGAGCCCTCGAAGCGCGCCGAACTGGAGGAGAGAGTCAGAGAGAGGGTGAGAGGATGGGGAAAGAGGTCAGTAATCAATTAGATCAATTAGAATTTCCCCTTGGGGATCAAGAAAGAAAGAAAGAAAGAAAGAAAGTATCTATGTATGTATGTATGTATCTATGTATGTATGTATGTATCTATCTTTCTATCTATCTATCTATCTAGATCAAGACTTAAGAAGGTGGCGATATCTCAAACTGAAAAAGAGCGATTACTCAAAATGTGAATCTAACAATGGAAAAAGTTTATCGAGAAACCTTGAATGTTTGAGAGGTGATTAAGAGTAAACTAAACTATGAAATGCTCAGTCTTTGCAGCTTAAAGCAACAACACTACGTCTTTCACAGATCAAATATATGTATATACACACACCGGTAAATATAATATATATCTATAATAATAATAATAATAATAATAAATATATATATATACATATATATAAATACCAAAAACAAACAGATAAACAAAAAAACAACAACAAAAATGGCATTATGTTGTGGGCTATTATAACTATCAAATAAATTGTTATAAACAGTCACCTACTCCGAGGAGAAAAGCAGGATTTTAAACTGTAACGGGGAACAGATCTATACCCTCTACTCTACTCTACCTGGTGATGTTGAGTAAGAGATTGGCCACGATGTTGTTCATGGCATCAAAGGGTTTCTCCACTCCAGTGACGCCGCCCTTACTGGAGATGACGGCGCTGTCCTTCCTCACCACAGACCCTCCTCGGGCACACTGAGACATGTGCTGGATCTTATTCACTATGTCCGCCAGACACTGAGACACAACACACACAGAACACAACAATCAAGACAAACACACACACACACACACACACACACACACAGACACTATGTCCGACAGACACTGAGACACAACACACACAGAACACAATCAAGACAAACACACACACACACACACACACACAGACACTGTGTCCGACAGACACTGAGACACAACACACAGAGAACACACACACACTAACACACACACAATGTCCACCAGACACTGAGCCACACATACATAGAGAACACACAAATGAAGACAAACACACACACACACACACACACACTATGTCTGACAGACACTGAGCCACACATCACACAGAGAACACACTAATGAAGACAAACACACTGCAACAACAAACACACTGTATGTCAATCTTACCTCCCACCCTAAACATGCACACACACACATACACACACACACCTCACCAGAAGGAAGAAATTACAGGTCCAAACAGTAATGGAAATATACTACAGGTTTGGGGAGATGTGGTCAAACATGGCATGCTTTTTCAATTTATCAATCAGCACTTTACTATGATGGACATGGCATCTTCATCTACAAATGAACACACACACACACACACCTGATTCTCCACAGGTAGGACGCAGTCTGCGTGTTCTGTCAGCTCTCTCATGGCCAAGATGCTATTGTAAGGAGAGGTGATGACGTCGTCCTCTGCCGAGGGGTAGACCGATGTCACGATGCGGTACACCTCGGGGAACTCCTCTTCCAGAAGCTTCAGGACGTACGTACCCAGTCCTGAGCCCGTGCCTACAGTACAGAGCAACAGACACAGGGGCCTTACTCACACAGGCCTACAGTACACAGCAACAGAGACAGGGGCCTTACTCAGGCAGGCCTACATAGCCCAGCAAGAGA
>JAGFZM010003716.1:0-12086 GCA_017657215.1 Limnothrissa miodon
TTGAAACTTTGAAATGGATACCGATTTTGCATTTCTCCATAGCCAAGACCTAGAGCACGAGTTATCTCCTTCATAATGGGTGAATGTGTGCACCCTGAGTACTGGCTCATTAGAAAGCCCTGGAGGTATACATGTTCTGCGGTCCTTTCTACAGGTTCTCCATTCTACAGGCGGGTCAATACACTGTAGCTGCAACTTCACTGGCATGCTTTCATACACACATACACACACACACGAAAGAGTTATGGAAATAGTGATGAATTGTAATGTCAGCAGTTGAAACACAGTTTGCCCGAGGCACTCTCCCCTCCATCTCAACTCAGCGACACCTTGATGTGTGCATATTGATTACGGTACACATGTCTGTGTTTTATTCTTCAGAAAGATGTGGGTATGCAGACACATACAGTACATTGTGATTCTGTGGTGGTGTCCTGTGTGTATGTGTGTGTGTGTTTGGTGTTTGTTGCATATTGAGTGATTCCTAAGCGGACAGCTGAGAGAGCTATGTGTCATGGCATCGATCACCCCATTAAGTAGTCACCGGAGAGTGGGCTTTGTAGCCTGCTATGCCGTTAATAAAGCACCTCAGGTTTTTTAATGACTGGAATCTATAGCCACAAAAAAGAAACCTCATAAACTCTTTATTGTTTCCATAGATGGAATACCAGATGAGAGATTGGAAACTTTATTTATTCCTCTCTGTCGACTTCTCTGTTCAAGCCAGTAAGTCTTGTTTTCTTGGAGATGATGTTCTTTGTACTTTCTCTATCAGTGGGCAGCTGACTAACAGTGAACACCTGTCCATCATCACTCCTGTGTTGAGATAGATAGGACTGAATAGTGTTTGAAATGGAATTATCTTCTCCATTGGCCACGCATCATTTTCTGTCCCTGTGGATGTCAGTGTAGCGTCGGAAGCCAAATGGAGTGTAATTGGTTATCTGTGAGCGTCTGTTTGTGTTTGTCTTTTTCTCAGTTTAGCGTGTGTGTGTGTGTGTGTAGTTGTTTGTTGTGCGTCTGTGACCCCAACCCGCCCTGACACACACACATGCACACATACACACGTATCGTTCCATGTGGGTGAATTATCTCGCTATACCCTTCCCTGCTTTCTCTGTCCGAGTGGTCACTTGGTGATTGCTAGTGGCTTTTCTCAGCCAAAATGCTGAAGCTCTGCTCCGGGAACAATTTGCAGGCGTGTGTCTGGGAGGCCTTTCAGGAGACCAGATGAGAGAGGGAGAGAGAATGAAATGAGAGAAAAAAGAGAGACCGAGATTGCCTGGACCTAGAAAGAGCTGAAAAAGTGATAGCAAATTCTAGTAGAACACAGACACACACACACACACACATTAATTCAATTAACACCATCGCAACCAAGTCTTCTTTCCTCCCTTGTGTTTTTCTATTAATTTCTAAATAAATTATGCCTGCATTAAATGGGTTTTCCCTGAAGATAATAGATTATGCACACTCAATTAACCTCTTCAGCACCTTGGAGCATATATGAATATCAACAGAGTCTCAATGTCTTTTAAGTCTTACTCCCGCTTCGTCTATTTGGAGAGGAGGAGGCAGAGGAGGAGGAAGATGTGTTTACTAAGCACTCCTGAAATTCTTTGGCTGTTGAGGTGGCCATCTTCAGTGTGGGTTTGGATGCACTTTCTTAGGAAAACAGTGGAGAGAGAGAGAGAGAGAGAGAGAGAGAGAGAGAGAGAGAGAGAGAAGAAAAAGAAGGAAACAAGTGCCTTTGCCAGTTAGTCAAAGTCCAAACAACAGCTGGACTCCTCGTCGAGACATCTGCTAGGCATTCCTGGCCACACTTAGCAGAGAGGGTAGCTTTAGCAGCACTATGCTTCCTCTGCCTTTTTCATGCAAATGCTTTCATAAAACCCTGCCAAGTGAATGGCATTATGAAAACCCCAAAGTTTCATGTAGTATTGGCATTGCTTATATAGAGATTAGTTTGGGTGTCATTACATATAATGCTACTCTTTATCAATCCATTTCCCAATAGTATCCAATCCTCCAGTTTAGTGTTCAGGTATCATATTTCCAGTTGATAATCCAAATGCAGATTTATCTGATTCCTGATTCATTATGTGACAGAAATGCAATGCACTGTCTGCGTTATAATAACGAGTGCGGTGTTTGTCCTGAGCTACCGTCCCCATGGATTCCTGTGATATTTGGACTGCCGTGCTAGCTGTCACACAGCATTTCCCTGCCAAGAATTCATCAAACAAAGCTGTAAGAGCGTGTACGCATCAACCACACTCTCGTCTGATTTCTCTTTTTCTCTTTCTATCTTCCATTCTAGCGTTTCTTCCTCATCCCTACACCCATCTATGGGTCTGCCAATTCATTTCATCTCCTACTGGAGGGTGGCTGGTGCGCCACGTCAGCTGAGGCCATTACTGACAGTAAGATGGAGTAGGCCGATCTGCTGCAGCCTGACGGCCCATTTTAATTAAAGAGTCAGTGGATCTGCAGCTGTAGTAAGGGCCATTCCCACGCAGTCCATGCGAAACATGGGAACGACTCTCCTTGAGATGGGAGAGAGATCCGGAATGGCAGGTCGCTTGGGGTCCTCTGAGGTATAATGCACAGCTATCTGAGAGCACATGTTTTAGAGGAAAGATGTTTGGTATGTTCACAGGCAGTGTTGCCATAATTTTTATGAACTTGAACTGAATAAACGATACTGTGAACATGCTTATTCTGGTGTCTGTGAACGGCACGTTCACTCTTTTTAATTTCGTTCAAGGTGTCAGCCTTCTAATACACCGTTCAGTCCTCCTGTTAGTTAATCGTTGCATGTACGCCGAAGTTGTGTGTGCGCCGAAGTTGTGTGTGGAGTAGGCTATTGCAGATAGAAATTTCAATTTGGCAGCAATCAGCACCGCCGCATGCGTCATCAAAACAAAAAGCAGCATGGAGTAGTATATCTCCACGTTGGGCTAAATTAAAATGTTAGGCTGTTACCTCCCAAACACATCTACTGCTTACACAAATGTTGATCACACTAGAAACAAGACAAAACTATAATGCTAAAAATATTAATTTATTGTTTACCTGGGTCTTTGGTCTATGCCTGCCCTGCACCCAGCATCTGACAAGTTCTTGCTTTTGTTTTGAGTCGGTTGTTCACCATGTGACATCCCCACCTCACACCCACATATCCCCTCCAGATTACCGGTAATATGGTTAAAATAAGAATTAATGTCCACACATTCCCTTAAATCATTGTCCATTCATTTCACCATAGTATGATCACATAGCCTCAAATTGAATTTTACGTTAATACTTGACTGAGGAGATGGCCTAACTGAGCCAGTGTCAAATTAATCGTTTATGTTCCCGCACTTTCCGGCTCAGACTGCGTTGGTTAAAGTATTGGGGCTGTCACGTGATGAACGAACAACTCGAAAAAACTAAAAGACACAACACAGAAGCTATAGGATGTTGCGCAAATGTGCATGTGCGACTGAACTAATCAATCCTACCCAGTCGGTGGCGCTCATAGACTATATATACAGTCAATGGTGGCACTTATGCACCTTTCAGTTGGTTGCCGACCGACAAACAGAAAAAAGAGGAACTAATCGATCCCACAAGACGATTAGGTCTACCAAAGTCACATTAAAGATTAGGTCTTTTTGAACTAATTGGTCAAGACTGATACATCTCTAGCATGGAGGCTGTGGCAACAAATCAGCAAAGTGGTTTGCCATTTCTCATGGTTAGGAATGACTAATTTTACCGCACAGAAGTTCACTTCAGTAAAGATAGAAAGAAATGGACAGATTCGAACTTGGCGCTTATTAGCCTAATAATCTTAAACAAAACAATCTTACAACACAATGTGTGGGTCTATTCAACAGCGGTAAGGTAGACAATGAGCTACAAATAATGTTTTTTAAAGACATACGGACGCAATGAGCAGGAAAGCTTAGGGACCGTGTGCAAAGTGCAAATAGAATAATGGCTGACTGTGGCTGAAAAATTATAGGCCTAGGCTCGCAACATATTGAAGAAAAGAACTGAACTAGTTCATTTTTTGGAGCTGTGAACTTAGTTAAAATTTTTGAAATATGAACTATGAACTGAATTAGTTCATTTTAAAAATGATGAACTATACACTGAACTAGTTCATGTATGTGAACTTTCCCAACACTGTTCACAGGTGTGTCCCTGAGAGCAACTGTCTTGGGCCCAGACCGGTGGGTGAAATCCTGAAGTTCATTTCGCATACTCATACCTGAGTTATAATCTCATTCTGTCCAACCTTATCTTCTTGCCTCATCTTTGTCCTCTGTTTCCGTATTCTAGTGGGTTTCATTTTTTTCTTTACCTTTTTTTCCATTTGAGACTTTTTTGTGTTTCCCCTACATGGAACTTTTTCTCTATTTTTGCTGATGAGGACATGGCTAGTTTTTTAGGCTCCATGAAAAACTCCCTTGATTTTCCTCATAAAAGTGTACGGTTTGAAAGCAGTTTTTTTGTTCTGTTTGTTCAGCTCTATAATTCATTGAAGTCTTACATTTATCTGTCATATTATTTGTGAGACCCCCAAAAAAATAGACAGCTGAGATTTTCAGTGAGTAGACGTTTTCCATCATTCAAGAGTATGAAATGTGTATTCTCTGGTTTCTTTGTAAAAATGTATAATTTGAGGTTGTAGGACATGATAAAAGTGAATTTTGTGAAAACTTGCAAGACTGGAATCTTTCCAAGTTCCACCACAGCTCTTCTTCCACACCTCGGCTTGTCTTATCAGCCCTGGCCAGGAGCCTCCTTCAGTGTCCTTCAGAGCCTCCTTCAATCAAACACTAAAATCTAAGAAAAAATTGATGTTGCCTACCACAGGATATCAATTCTATGAAGATCAATGCCGTTAAAACCACCTTGCATATGTTGCACTGAAGTTCCCCACTGAAGCTATGTGCAGTATTAAAATGTTCAAAACATTCATTCTTTCACTGAGTTTATCATAATTTTATATATATATATATTCATTATTCTTTACTACCGTAATGGGCGGATTTGAACTTCTGTAATGGATGAGGGATGGATGAGGAGAGAGAAGGCTTTGTGTTTACTTGAGCTAGTGAGTCAGCTATTTTCGTGTGAATTTTTTGGGAAACAATTGGCTGGATTTTGATGTGGAGGTTGGATTCCTCACATAAAATGTGTTATACATCAGAGATAAAACATTGTGTTTCTTGAGCTGTTTCACAGCCACAGCCCACTTCTGCAGATACAAAGTTCTACAACTAGTGTACAAAATCACCACATTAACCTAAACATTTACTATATTTAAAGATTTCCTTTCATTTATTTTCTTTGTCGTGCTTGTATTGAGCTTAAGAATATATGCCATTGGCCTAAACTTCATGATCTCTGTTTCAGCTGTCTTGGCAATCAAACTACACCTAGCATATACCAAATGTGATATTAAAAAAGTAAAAGTATACTCAAGACTCAACTGATGCATCAGAATATTCCACTTAATTGTATATAGCGATTAAAGTGCTTGTGTCAGTCTTAAAACGTCCATTGTATTTCATTTCAGAGTGAAGAGACCTGAGATCAGTGTATAATTTTCCCATCATTCAGACTGCTTGTTATCTCTCACTGAACTTTTACTATGTAAGACACTGATCACAATACTGTCATGCCATCGTTACAGTTGAAAAGCTTTATTTTCACATTACATGCCTACCCTTCCTGACATGTACCCTTCCTGACATGTACCTTACTTTTAAGTAATAGATCTTTTAGAATGATATCTCACTTCCACTGTATACTGTATGGTATACATACTCTCCCCTTTTATCACAGTCTTTAGAGCTACAGACGTTTGAAGAGGGAGGACCCTGATGTGGAGGAGGTTTCGGCTCTGGCTCGGAGATGCGCGAACAAATTGCATTGACATTTCTGCACGACTGGAGACAGATGGGGTGGCAGGACGTCATTGTGGAAGCAGCTGACAACGGCGTTCGGCTTGAAAGTGCGAACAAAGAGTGGGAGGAAAAGATGAATGCCTCCTCCTCGCTTCATAAGCCAGCTAGTTCTTCAGTGGAGAGTTCCCTCCTTTCTCCCCCTCCTCCTCTCCCCTCCTCCTCCTCTCCCCCGCTCATTTTGCCGGTAATGAAGAGGTGATGCTCAGAGATCACCAGAGAATTTTAAAGACATTCCACTTGGCCTCTCCCTTGTATTCAAGGAGTCTGTGCAAAGCTTGGGGGACGAGGGATTATAACAGGTAAGTATAGGCCTACTATGAATGAGAATTCAGCTCCTTCATTCCCATTGCGCATCACGTCTTGCCCTTTTGAAAGAGCTATTTATTTAAATTTCTCAATCAATAAGTTATTACATGAGACATTCTTCAGTCATTTGTTATTTCTGCAAGACCACCTAAAGTTAGGCTGAACTGGGTTAGGCTGAAAAGCTTTGACTGAACGCTAATAACTACATATCCCTCAGTGGTCCCCGCTGTTTTTGGGCTACAGAGCTCCAATCTATAAAAGATTCAGGATTAACTTTATGAAACATTCATGGGTAGACCATGCTATCTGGATCAAATCTCTGGTGATGGATACCCAAGATGGTGATATGCCCCCCCCCCCCCCCTTTCCTTCCTCTTCAAATGTCTATCACATTAGGTCACAAAAAATGTTAAATGTTTCTCCTTTAAATAGCCAATTCACAGCAAGCAGTGCATTTTTATATTGTGGTTTTCATTAGCATAATATTAACTGTGTGTGTGTGTGGCATGTTGTTGTTTGTCACTGGCTGCCCTGGCTAAGGGTGGCCTTGAAATCTCTTTGATCAGTTTTGGCCATACCAGAGTGAGTGAGCGAATGAGGCCAAAGGGAACCGGCAGCATTAGCACTGGCTACGTTCCGATGCTAACTCTGGAGGCGTTGAGCTGAGGGGAAGATTATAAAATCATTGGGAAGCTAATCATCTGTTATTAAAGGAAAGGCCACTGATTTAATGCTTCCTGGGGCTCGGGCACCATGGAGAATTTTAAACAGGTTTCCGAGGGCAGGCCAGGAGGTGGGGTTTGGGGGGTGGGGGGGTACAAGGAAGGTTGGGGACCAGACTAAATCCACTTTATCATCACTGCTGCTGAATGGTTCCCACCAGACTCAATTTATATTTTGGTATTTGTAGTATGGGCTTACTCCTCTGTGAGTTACCAGAGGTTCAGGGTTGTAAAGACTGATTTGCATAATCTTGAGAAACAATCACTATATGCTTTATCTCCATTTTATTTGATCTCCACTAACTTATTTTGGCTCTGAATTAACATTTTTATCACCCATTTAATTCTATTTTTGAGAGTATGTAGCGTTTGGACAGCAGGGTTTGGAGCTTCACACACTAACTTGTTTATGAAGGAATTGCAGCTGCTGCTCTACTGCTCTTATGAGGGTAATCAAATGGCTGATTGCTTTTTTTGTAAGCCATAAGACTAGGTCTACTGCTAAAACATCTCTGCCAAATCCAGACCTTTTTGAGATTTTCAGTTATCAATTTCACATGGTTTAAAATTGGTACTCTGTTAGTCATTTGTTTATTGTTGCACCTGTGTTTGAATGGCACTCTAAGTACCAGCTATTACATCTTTCATGAATTATACTGGGAAGGTAATAATAGAGTTTATCTGATATGCTGGTCCATGAAACCTTCCCATGGGCGATTTCACACCTATTTCATTTTTTAATACATCAGTGCTCTCTTATTTGTAGTGAGGTGTTCTAACAACTCGGCTCCAAATAATCCTTACTGTGTGCACAATTGAATAAATACTCCTGCACAGGCTTCACCAAACAAAATGACAACTCAGAATGAATAAACTCGATTGTTTTTAAAACACACAGTGGTGCTCAGAGAATGCAAGCAATCAGCATCACCAGGACTTGATTTTTTGCTCTGTTGCATTTGTCTAGGGCCCTCTAAGGTCTTGGCAATAATTACAAGCAGCATTCAAATAAATTAGAAACTTTATGTGATCGAGCCAATGAGGCATTTGTTGTATTGCTTGTTTTGCTGTCGTGAGAGGTTTTTTAATGCTCAAATGGTCATCACACCAACACATCTGACTGTTTACCTTTTGACTTTCCATTTATATGCAGGGCCTGAGGAAAGATGCATGAACAAGTCCAGGGGTTGGCAAAGCCAAAGCTAGTACAAAAAGGGATTCTCAGTGGCAATCAGCAAGGATGGATCTGATCAATCATGAACTTCATCTGGTTCACGGAACAAAAACAAACCAGATCAGTGCTAGGAACTTATATAAAATGTAGACTACCTGAAAAAAAAACCCTCCACCAGTTAAAATGCAATGTTCTTTTTCTATATGTGCAGTTTATGACAGGTGACTTAGATTGGCAAGTGAATGATCAAGACCATTAAATTAAATTTTATTAGTGGCACTACACTCCAAATAGATTGCAGTCAACAGTCATGAACAATTAAAAATGTAATTTAATGTTTATGACATGCTTAGATCACTGTTAAAACTTTTCTGTTTATCCGAGCTCCACAAAAGGCCATTCCTATGAGAGGTGTAGCAGGACCATTAGGAAGTTCATAGTTGTTGTCAACAGTCTTAAACATTGCTATGAGCTCTGCAGTGATGGCCAATGATGGACAGCCTAAAGTAGGACGAGAGACAGCTCCCTAAGTACCATGGGGCCAGAGTTTGACACTGGGGCCTGGGCGATTATTCAAAAGCAATTAGAGAACTCCCTCGTCAGAATGATGCCCTTGATTAGATGTTCTCAGCGGGACATTCTGACAAAGCGACTGAAAAAACTCACAGGATGCTTAAAAATAGCATTGCGATGGCGGGACTTAGAGTGACAGGAAACAACCGCATCAATAAAAATTACTTAATTTCACTACAGTCATGGAAGCAGGAAATGAACCTGGTGCATGTCACTTCTTCCAGAAAGAAAGTAATAATGAACTTCTGACATAGTTGAATTCCTCTATAATGAGAATTATGAAATTGACCTCAGTTTGATATTAATTATAATTATATAATAAATTATATTTATGATATAAATTATAATTATATAATAATTAATTATATTAATAATTACCCCCCCCCCCCACACACACACACACAATGTGTATGTCATGTATGACAGATAGTAATTGTTCTAATTGTGACAACTGGAGGATAAACAGCATGCCTTCTAATGGCATTGGTGATTTCAGTAGGCAGAGGAGCTTATAACTGGGTGTAGTCTTGTCAGAGATAGATCCACTATTGGCCCACTGTTTACAAAGGAAACGTCTCGCTACTTTCGTAGCTTCGGTTCTCCGAAGAGTCCCGACAACACACAATTGAGATATCGCAACCCCAGTTGCACGCGAGCTGAGCATAACTAAAACCAACCCTTTTGAAAAAAGGGATCATGCAACTTTGCAGCTGCCTGCAGCTCGCGCACTCACAAGCTCTAATAAAGGCAGCTCATATAAAAGTTGCAAGCACACTGAATACCCTCTTCTTTTCGCCCGAAACATCCAGACCGGGCGACTTGAGGCAAGGTGTATTGTGTGTCGTCGGGATTCTTCGGAGAACCGAAACTACAAAAGTAGCGAGACGTTCTCCTTCATTCGTCCCTTCCGACACACAATTGAGAGCATACAACCAACCTCAAGGAGCTTCCACTCACATGAGGGAGTCGTAGAGTTAAGTAACAGGCAGCTACCGGCGAGGAGCGGATCACACTCCCCGCAACACCCGTGCCAGTCACGTCTAGCGCGTAAACCTGACAAGCTGTTATCAGAGGCCCTGGAGGCATGACCGGTATCTGCCAACGTGTGGTCTCCGTGTAGAGAGCAGTGTAGACTCGTTTGACGCATCATGGGCAAGGGCACTCAGACTGATGAACCTGGAGCGAACGCTTCAGGAGAAGACTACAGGAAGACGGAACGGGTTCGGGCAGAGGGTGACCCTTGAGTCAGCCACAGCAAACTCCAACAAACGCCCATACGCTTAACTTAGGTTAAGGCAAGTAAGAACGCAGTCTCCAGAGAGAGCAACTGTAGAGCGAACGAGCCTAACGGCTCAAGGGGGGCGCCTGCCAGACCCCAGAGCACTACTGAGAGGTCCCAGGGACAAGCCGACCTAACCGCCGGTGGTTCAAACGCCTGGCACCCTTTGTGAAGCTGGAGGCGAGAGGGTGGACCCCAGGGACACCCCACCAAGCCCACAGATCAGCATAGATGGACTAACGTCCGAAGCATGGAAGGCAACAGCTCAAGCTCAGTATGTGCTGGAGTAGCGAGAGCACACAAGCAGTGGAGCAGGACAGTGGGTCACAGCCCCGAGCTGCACATCAAGACCTGAAGCATGCCATTACAGAGTGCATAGCTCTTCCAGGCCATAGCACTCTGGACCGAGCCAATCACAGACGAAACGACCCTGTCCCAGCAGTTTGCCCTGTTCAGGAGCTAGCTGACAGGGCGGGGGTGCTACATCAACCCGCACGCCTGGGAGAGCAGGTCTCGTCTCTGCGGTAGCGACAACGGCTGACCATCCAGCAGTGAGGCCAGGCCCGCGGACCAGCCCTGGGAGGGCTAGAGGCCATCTGGCTGAGCGGCCTGAGCCCATGGTCCAGCCGTGTTAGACACGACCGTGGTAACCACTCCCTGGCGAGACCGCAGCTAAGCGCTGCTGCGCACAAGGAAGACGGGCACCTCCAGTAGTTAAACAATTCCCACATTTCACTGGACACTCTAACAGAGCAAGTCCGACGCAAGCATGAGGACATGTCCCTCCACACCGGGCTCTACTGTAGCAGGCGGAGGTGTAGGAGACTCAGCGGTGTGGCGCAGCTGGCAGCGCACAGCCGACCACAAGCCTGGGGCACAGACCTGTCGTGACCTCTGTTCCAAGTCTGAAGTGTCACAGACGCCCCCCTACGCCTATCAGTCTCTTAGGGGAGAGAGTGAAGGTTGTATCAACGCACTTAATGAGGCAACGGGGAGACAGAGAGAGGTCGAACCGGAGGGCTGCGGATTCGTATGCTCCGTCTTCGAAGGCAAAGCGGAGAAGCATTGCGCCCACTCATGATGCCTATGACGCTCTGATGTCGGCTCTACTCACAGGCCGCAGGTCGCCGTGAGCTGGAGCAACAGTCCAAGCCTGACAATCAGGACTGCTCTGAGGGAGAGGTAAGGTAGCAATCTGCAGCGCGACACTGTCGCCCTGCTGAGCTCCTGAGGTGAGGCCTGTAGCACGCAACCCGAGGACTGAGGTGGTGATGCGCGGGGATCCCTGGGGCCGGAAGTGCTCCTAAAGCGACTTCCTGATGCCCTAGGGGAGACTCGCTCCCCTGTGCAAAAGGCGCGGAGCTGACGCCCTGCTGAGGCTTGAGGCGAGGCCCATGGCACACGCCTGTAGCGGCTCTGTAGGACTGGGGGCACAGCTGAGGCGACATCCAGATGCCTAAGTGGAACACTCTCTTCCTTGTCTGGCTGAGCTTGCGCACACGCTCACCGCCAACAGTAGGGGCCCACGAGCAGTAGCGGGAGTGGCTCCATGAGGTTGGCGGCACATCTGAGGTGACAGCCAGTACCCGCAGGGAGCGCCTGCATCCACCGCCCAGCTGCATGGCATGCGCATATCCCTTGCCAGGCCGCATGCAGGCACAGGCTGGGTGAGAGCCAACGGTTGGGGCCCACAAGCAACGGCGGGGGTGCCTCCACAAGGTTGGCGGCGCATCTGAGGCGACAACCATGTGCCTGTGGGTAGTATCCACATCTACCGCCCAGCTGTGTGTATGTCCCACACCGGGCCGCTTGCAGGCACAGACTGGTTGTGAGCGCAGGGGGGGGGTGGGGGTGTGAGTGCAGGAGAGCACCTCCACAAGGCTGGCGGCGCATCTAAGGCGACAGCCATGTACCTGTGGGTAGAGACCACATCTACCTCCCAGACCGTGCGCATGTCCCATGCCAGGCCGCTTGCAGGCACAGGCTGGTTGTGAGCGCAGGGGGGGTGGGGGTGGGAGCGCGGGAGTGCCTCCACAAGGCTGGCGGCGCATCTGAGGCGACAGCCA
>JAGFZM010003717.1:0-12067 GCA_017657215.1 Limnothrissa miodon
TTGAAACTTTGAAATGGATACCGATTTTGCATTTCTCCATAGCCAAGTCCTAGAGCACGAGTTATCTCCTTCATAATGGGTGAATGTGTGCACCCTGAGTACTGGCTCATTAGAAAGCCCTGGAGGTATACATGTTCTGCGGTCCTTTCTACAGGTTCTCCATTCTACAGGCGGGTCAATACACTGTAGCTGCAACTTCACTGGCATGCTTTCATACACACATACACACACACACGAAAGAGTTATGGAAATAGTGATGAATTGTAATGTCAGCAGTTGAAACACAGTTTGCCCGAGGCACTCTCCCCTCCATCTCAACTCAGCGACACCTTGATGTGTGCATATTGATTACGGTACACATGTCTGTGTTTTATTCTTCAGAAAGATGTGGGTATGCAGACACATACAGTACATTGTGATTCTGTGGTGGTGTCCTGTGTGTATGTGTGTGTGTGTTTGGTGTTTGTTGCATATTGAGTGATTCCTAAGCGGACAGCTGAGAGAGCTATGTGTCATGGCATCGATCACCCCATTAAGTAGTCACCGGAGAGTGGGCTTTGTAGCCTGCTATGCCGTTAATAAAGCACCTCAGGTTTTTTAATGACTGGAATCTATAGCCACAAAAAAGAAACCTCATAAACTCTTTATTGTTTCCATAGATGGAATACCAGATGAGAGATTGGAAACTTTATTTATTCCTCTCTGTCGACTTCTCTGTTCAAGCCAGTAAGTCTTGTTTTCTCGGAGATGATGTTCTTTGTACTTTCTCTATCAGTGGGCAGCTGACTAACAGTGAACACCTGTCCATCATCACTCCTGTGTTGAGATAGATAGGACTGAATAGTGTTTGAAATGGAATTATCTTCTCCATTGGCCACGCATCATTTTCTGTCCCTGTGGATGTCAGTGTAGCGTCGGAAGCCAAATGGAGTGTAATTGGTTATCTGTGAGCGTCTGTTTGTGTTTGTCTTTTTCTCAGTTTAGCGTGTGTGTGTGTGTGTGTGTAGTTGTTTGTTGTGCGTCTGTGACCCCAACCCGCCCTGACACACACACATGCACACATACACACGTATCGTTCCATGTGGGTGAATTATCTCGCTATACCCTTCCCTGCTTTCTCTGTCCGAGTGGTCACTTGGTGATTGCTAGTGGCTTTTCTCAGCCAAAATGCTGAAGCTCTGCTCCGGGAACAATTTGCAGGCGTGTGTCTGGGAGGCCTTTCAGGAGACCAGATGAGAGAGGGAGAGAGAATGAAATGAGAGAAAAAAGAGAGACCGAGATTGCCTGGACCTAGAAAGAGCTGAAAAAGTGATAGCAAATTCTAGTAGAACACAGACACACACACACACACACATTAATTCAATTAACACCATCGCAACCAAGTCTTCTTTCCTCCCTTGTGTTTTTCTATTAATTTCTAAATAAATTATGCCTGCATTAAATGGGTTTTCCCTGAAGATAATAGATTATGCACACTCAATTAACCTCTTCAGCACCTTGGAGCATATATGAATATCAACAGAGTCTCAATGTCTTTTAAGTCTTACTCCCGCTTCGTCTATTTGGAGAGGAGGAGGCAGAGGAGGAGGAAGATGTGTTTACTAAGCACTCCTGAAATTCTTTGGCTGTTGAGGTGGCCATCTTCAGTGTGGGTTTGGATGCACTTTCTTAGGAAAACAGTGGAGAGAGAGAGAGAGAGAGAGAGAGAGAGAGAGAGAGAGAGAGAGAAGAAAAAGAAGGAAACAAGTGCCTTTGCCAGTTAGTCAAAGTCCAAACAACAGCTGGACTCCTCGTCGAGACATCTGCTAGGCATTCCTGGCCACACTTAGCAGAGAGGGTAGCTTTAGCAGCACTATGCTTCCTCTGCCTTTTTCATGCAAATGCTTTCATAAAACCCTGCCAAGTGAATGGCATTATGAAAACCCCAAAGTTTCATGTAGTATTGGCATTGCTTATATAGAGATTAGTTTGGGTGTCATTACATATAATGCTACTCTTTATCAATCCATTTCCCAATAGTATCCAATCCTCCAGTTTAGTGTTCAGGTATCATATTTCCAGTTGATAATCCAAATGCAGATTTATCTGATTCCTGATTCATTATGTGACAGAAATGCAATGCACTGTCTGCGTTATAATAACGAGTGCGGTGTTTGTCCTGAGCTACCGTCCCCATGGATTCCTGTGATATTTGGACTGCCGTGCTAGCTGTCACACAGCATTTCCCTGCCAAGAATTCATCAAACAAAGCTGTAAGAGCGTGTACGCATCAACCACACTCTCGTCTGATTTCTCTTTTTCTCTTTCTATCTTCCATTCTAGCGTTTCTTCCTCATCCCTACACCCATCTATGGGTCTGCCAATTCATTTCATCTCCTACTGGAGGGTGGCTGGTGCGCCACGTCAGCTGAGGCCATTACTGACAGTAAGATGGAGTAGGCCGATCTGCTGCAGCCTGACGGCCCATTTTAATTAAAGAGTCAGTGGATCTGCAGCTGTAGTAAGGGCCATTCCCACGCAGTCCATGCGAAACATGGGAACGACTCTCCTTGAGATGGGAGAGAGATCCGGAATGGCAGGTCGCTTGGGGTCCTCTGAGGTATAATGCACAGCTATCTGAGAGCACATGTTTTAGAGGAAAGATGTTTGGTATGTTCACAGGCAGTGTTGCCATAATTTTTATGAACTTGAACTGAATAAACGATACTGTGAACATGCTTATTCTGGTGTCTGTGAACGGCACGTTCACTCTTTTTAATTTCGTTCAAGGTGTCAGCCTTCTAATACACCGTTCAGTCCTCCTGTTAGTTAATCGTTGCATGTACGCCGAAGTTGTGTGTGCGCCGAAGTTGTGTGTGGAGTAGGCTATTGCAGATAGAAATTTCAATTTGGCAGCAATCAGCACCGCCGCATGCGTCATCAAAACAAAAAGCAGCATGGAGTAGTATATCTCCACGTTGGGCTAAATTAAAATGTTAGGCTGTTACCTCCCAAACACATCTACTGCTTACACAAATGTTGATCACACTAGAAACAAGACAAAACTATAATGCTAAAAATATTAATTTATTGTTTACCTGGGTCTTTGGTCTATGCCTGCCCTGCACCCAGCATCTGACAAGTTCTTGCTTTTGTTTTGAGTCGGTTGTTCACCATGTGACATCCCCACCTCACACCCACATATCCCCTCCAGATTACCGGTAATATGGTTAAAATAAGAATTAATGTCCACACATTCCCTTAAATCATTGTCCATTCATTTCACCATAGTATGATCACATAGCCTCAAATTGAATTTTACGTTAATACTTGACTGAGGAGATGGCCTAACTGAGCCAGTGTCAAATTAATCGTTTATGTTCCCGCACTTTCCGGCTCAGACTGCGTTGGTTAAAGTATTGGGGCTGTCACGTGATGAACGAACAACTCGAAAAAACTAAAAGACACAACACAGAAGCTATAGGATGTTGCGCAAATGTGCATGTGCGACTGAACTAATCAATCCTACCCAGTCGGTGGCGCTCATAGACTATATATACAGTCAATGGTGGCACTTATGCACCTTTCAGTTGGTTGCCGACCGACAAACAGAAAAAAGAGGAACTAATCGATCCCACAAGACGATTAGGTCTACCAAAGTCACATTAAAGATTAGGTCTTTTTGAACTAATTGGTCAAGACTGATACATCTCTAGCATGGAGGCTGTGGCAACAAATCAGCAAAGTGGTTTGCCATTTCTCATGGTTAGGAATGACTAATTTTACCGCACAGAAATTCACTTCAGTAAAGATAGAAAGAAATGGACAGATTCGAACTTGGCGCTTATTAGCCTAATAATCTTAAACAAAACAATCTTACAACACAATGTGTGGGTCTATTCAACAGCGGTAAGGTAGACAATGAGCTACAAATAATGTTTTTTAAAGACATACGGACGCAATGAGCAGGAAAGCTTAGGGACCGTGTGCAAAGTGCAAATAGAATAATGGCTGACTGTGGCTGAAAAATTATAGGCCTAGGCTCGCAACATATTGAAGAAAAGAACTGAACTAGTTCATTTTTTGGAGCTGTGAACTTAGTTAAAATTTTTGAAATATGAACTATGAACTGAATTAGTTCATTTTAAAAATGATGAACTATACACTGAACTAGTTCATGTATGTGAACTTTCCCAACACTGTTCACAGGTGTGTCCCTGAGAGCAACTGTCTTGGGCCCAGACCGGTGGGTGAAATCCTGAAGTTCATTTCGCATACTCATACCTGAGTTATAATCTCATTCTGTCCAACCTTATCTTCTTGCCTCATCTTTGTCCTCTGTTTCCGTATTCTAGTGGGTTTCATTTTTTTCTTTACCTTTTTTTCCATTTGAGACTTTTTTGTGTTTCCCCTACATGGAACTTTTTCTCTATTTTTGCTGATGAGGACATGGCTAGTTTTTTAGGCTCCATGAAAAACTCCCTTGATTTTCCTCATAAAAGTGTACGGTTTGAAAGCAGTTTTTTTGTTCTGTTTGTTCAGCTCTATAATTCATTGAAGTCTTACATTTATCTGTCATATTATTTGTGAGACCCCCAAAAAAATAGACAGCTGAGATTTTCAGTGAGTAGACGTTTTCCATCATTCAAGAGTATGAAATGTGTATTCTCTGGTTTCTTTGTAAAAATGTATAATTTGAGGTTGTAGGACATGATAAAAGTGAATTTTGTGAAAACTTGCAAGACTGGAATCTTTCCAAGTTCCACCACAGCTCTTCTTCCACACCTCGGCTTGTCTTATCAGCCCTGGCCAGGAGCCTCCTTCAGTGTCCTTCAGAGCCTCCTTCAATCAAACACTAAAATCTAAGAAAAAATTGATGTTGCCTACCACAGGATATCAATTCTATGAAGATCAATGCCGTTAAAACCACCTTGCATATGTTGCACTGAAGTTCCCCACTGAAGCTATGTGCAGTATTAAAATGTTCAAAACATTCATTCTTTCACTGAGTTTATCATAATTTTATATATATATATATTCATTATTCTTTACTACCGTAATGGGCGGATTTGAACTTCTGTAATGTATGAGGGATGGATGAGGAGAGAGAAGGCTTTGTGTTTACTTGAGCTAGTGAGTCAGCTATTTTCGTGTGAATTTTTTGGGAAACAATTGGCTGGATTTTGATGTGGAGGTTGGATTCCTCACATAAAATGTGTTATACATCAGAGATAAAACATTGTGTTTCTTGAGCTGTTTCACAGCCACAGCCCACTTCTGCAGATACAAAGTTCTACAACTAGTGTACAAAATCACCACATTAACCTAAACATTTACTATATTTAAAGATTTCCTTTCATTTATTTTCTTTGTCGTGCTTGTATTGAGCTTAAGAATATATGCCATTGGCCTAAACTTCATGATCTCTGTTTCAGCTGTCTTGGCAATCAAACTACACCTAGCATATACCAAATGTGATATTAAAAAAGTAAAAGTATACTCAAGACTCAACTGATGCATCAGAATATTCCACTTAATTGTATATAGCGATTAAAGTGCTTGTGTCAGTCTTAAAACGTCCATTGTATTTCATTTCAGAGTGAAGAGACCTGAGATCAGTGTATAATTTTCCCATCATTCAGACTGCTTGTTATCTCTCACTGAACTTTTACTATGTAAGACACTGATCACAATACTGTCATGCCATCGTTACAGTTGAAAAGCTTTATTTTCACATTACATGCCTACCCTTCCTGACATGTACCTTACTTTTAAGTAATAGATCTTTTAGAATGATATCTCACTTCCACTGTATACTGTATGGTATACATACTCTCCCCTTTTATCACAGTCTTTAGAGCTACAGACGTTTGAAGAGGGAGGACCCTGATGTGGAGGAGGTTTCGGCTCTGGCTCGGAGATGCGCGAACAAATTGCATTGACATTTCTGCACGACTGGAGACAGATGGGGTGGCAGGACGTCATTGTGGAAGCAGCTGACAACGGCGTTCGGCTTGAAAGTGCGAACAAAGAGTGGGAGGAAAAGATGAATGCCTCCTCCTCGCTTCATAAGCCAGCTAGTTCTTCAGTGGAGAGTTCCCTCCTTTCTCCCCCTCCTCCTCTCCCCTCCTCCTCCTCTCCCCCGCTCATTTTGCCGGTAATGAAGAGGTGATGCTCAGAGATCACCAGAGAATTTTAAAGACATTCCACTTGGCCTCTCCCTTGTATTCAAGGAGTCTGTGCAAAGCTTGGGGGACGAGGGATTATAACAGGTAAGTATAGGCCTACTATGAATGAGAATTCAGCTCCTTCATTCCCATTGCGCATCACGTCTTGCCCTTTTGAAAGAGCTATTTATTTAAATTTCTCAATCAATAAGTTATTACATGAGACATTCTTCAGTCATTTGTTATTTCTGCAAGACCACCTAAAGTTAGGCTGAACTGGGTTAGGCTGAAAAGCTTTGACTGAACGCTAATAACTACATATCCCTCAGTGGTCCCCGCTGTTTTTGGGCTACAGAGCTCCAATCTATAAAAGATTCAGGATTAACTTTATGAAACATTCATGGGTAGACCATGCTATCTGGATCAAATCTCTGGTGATGGATACCCAAGATGGTGATATGCCCCCCCCCCCCTTTCCTTCCTCTTCAAATGTCTATCACATTAGGTCACAAAAAATGTTAAATGTTTCTCCTTTAAATAGCCAATTCACAGCAAGCAGTGCATTTTTATATTGTGGTTTTCATTAGCATAATATTAACTGTGTGTGTGTGTGGCATGTTGTTGTTTGTCACTGGCTGCCCTGGCTAAGGGTGGCCTTGAAATCTCTTTGATCAGTTTTGGCCATACCAGAGTGAGTGAGCGAATGAGGCCAAAGGGAACCGGCAGCATTAGCACTGGCTACGTTCCGATGCTAACTCTGGAGGCGTTGAGCTGAGGGGAAGATTATAAAATCATTGGGAAGCTAATCATCTGTTATTAAAGGAAAGGCCACTGATTTAATGCTTCCTGGGGCTCGGGCACCATGGAGAATTTTAAACAGGTTTCCGAGGGCAGGCCAGGAGGTGGGGTTTGGGGGGTGGGGGGGTACAAGGAAGGTTGGGGACCAGACTAAATCCACTTTATCATCACTGCTGCTGAATGGTTCCCACCAGACTCAATTTATATTTTGGTATTTGTAGTATGGGCTTACTCCTCTGTGAGTTACCAGAGGTTCAGGGTTGTAAAGACTGATTTGCATAATCTTGAGAAACAATCACTATATGCTTTATCTCCATTTTATTTGATCTCCACTAACTTATTTTGGCTCTGAATTAACATTTTTATCACCCATTTAATTCTATTTTTGAGAGTATGTAGCGTTTGGACAGCAGGGTTTGGAGCTTCACACACTAACTTGTTTATGAAGGAATTGCAGCTGCTGCTCTACTGCTCTTATGAGGGTAATCAAATGGCTGATTGCTTTTTTTGTAAGCCGTAAGACTAGGTCTACTGCTAAAACATCTCTGCCAAATCCAGACCTTTTTGAGATTTTCAGTTATCAATTTCACATGGTTTAAAATTGGTACTCTGTTAGTCATTTGTTTATTGTTGCACCTGTGTTTGAATGGCACTCTAAGTACCAGCTATTACATCTTTCATGAATTATACTGGGAAGGTAATAATAGAGTTTATCTGATATGCTGGTCCATGAAACCTTCCCATGGGCGATTTCACACCTATTTCATTTTTTAATACATCAGTGCTCTCTTATTTGTAGTGAGGTGTTCTAACAACTCGGCTCCAAATAATCCTTACTGTGTGCACAATTGAATAAATACTCCTGCACAGGCTTCACCAAACAAAATGACAACTCAGAATGAATAAACTCGATTGTTTTTAAAGCACACAGTGGTGCTCAGAGAATGCAAGCAATCAGCATCACCAGGACTTGATTTTTTGCTCTGTTGCATTTGTCTAGGGCCCTCTAAGGTCTTGGCAATAATTACAAGCAGCATTCAAATAAATTAGAAACTTTATGTGATCGAGCCAATGAGGCATTTGTTGTATTGCTTGTTTTGCTGTCGTGAGAGGTTTTTTAATGCTCAAATGGTCATCACACCAACACATCTGACTGTTTACCTTTTGACTTTCCATTTATATGCAGGGCCTGAGGAAAGATGCATGAACAAGTCCAGGGGTTGGCAAAGCCAAAGCTAGTACAAAAAGGGATTCTCAGTGGCAATCAGCAAGGATGGATCTGATCAATCATGAACTTCATCTGGTTCACGGAACAAAAACAAACCAGATCAGTGCTAGGAACTTATATAAAATGTAGACTACCTGAAAAAAAAACCCTCCACCAGTTAAAATGCAATGTTCTTTTTCTATATGTGCAGTTTATGACAGGTGACTTAGATTGGCAAGTGAATGATCAAGACCATTAAATTAAATTTTATTAGTGGCACTACACTCCAAATAGATTGCAGTCAACAGTCATGAACAATTAAAAATGTAATTTAATGTTTATGACATGCTTAGATCACTGTTAAAACTTTTCTGTTTATCCGAGCTCCACAAAAGGCCATTCCTATGAGAGGTGTAGCAGGACCATTAGGAAGTTCATAGTTGTTGTCAACAGTCTTAAACATTGCTATGAGCTCTGCAGTGATGGCCAATGATGGACAGCCTAAAGTAGGACGAGAGACAGCTCCCTAAGTACCATGGGGCCAGAGTTTGACACTGGGGCCTGGGCGATTATTCAAAAGCAATTAGAGAACTCCCTCGTCAGAATGATGCCCTTGATTAGATGTTCTCAGCGGGACATTCTGACAAAGCGACTGAAAAAACTCACAGGATGCTTAAAAATAGCATTGCGATGGCGGGACTTAGAGTGACAGGAAACAACCGCATCAATAAAAATTACTTAATTTCACTACAGTCATGGAAGCAGGAAATGAACCTGGTGCATGTCACTTCTTCCAGAAAGAAAGTAATAATGAACTTCTGACATAGTTGAATTCCTCTATAATGAGAATTATGAAATTGACCTCAGTTTGATATTAATTATAATTATATAATAAATTATATTTATGATATAAATTATAATTATATAATAATTAATTATATTAATAATTACCCCCCCCCCACACACACACACACAATGTGTATGTCATGTATGACAGATAGTAATTGTTCTAATTGTGACAACTGGAGGATAAACAGCATGCCTTCTAATGGCATTGGTGATTTCAGTAGGCAGAGGAGCTTATAACTGGGTGTAGTCTTGTCAGAGATAGATCCACTATTGGCCCACTGTTTACAAAGGAAACGTCTCGCTACTTTCGTAGCTTCGGTTCTCCGAAGAGTCCCGACAACACACAATTGAGATATCGCAACCCCAGTTGCACGCGAGCTGAGCATAACTAAAACCAACCCTTTTGAAAAAAGGGATCATGCAACTTTGCAGCTGCCTGCAGCTCGCGCACTCACAAGCTCTAATAAAGGCAGCTCATATAAAAGTTGCAAGCACACTGAATACCCTCTTCTTTTCGCCCGAAACATCCAGACCGGGCGACTTGAGGCAAGGTGTATTGTGTGTCGTCGGGATTCTTCGGAGAACCGAAACTACAAAAGTAGCGAGACGTTCTCCTTCATTCGTCCCTTCCGACACACAATTGAGAGCATACAACCAACCTCAAGGAGCTTCCACTCACATGAGGGAGTCGTAGAGTTAAGTAACAGGCAGCTACCGGCGAGGAGCGGATCACACTCCCCGCAACACCCGTGCCAGTCACGTCTAGCGCGTAAACCTGACAAGCTGTTATCAGAGGCCCTGGAGGCATGACCGGTATCTGCCAACGTGTGGTCTCCGTGTAGAGAGCAGTGTAGACTCGTTTGACGCATCATGGGCAAGGGCACTCAGACTGATGAACCTGGAGCGAACGCTTCAGGAGAAGACTACAGGAAGACGGAACGGGTTCGGGCAGAGGGTGACCCTTGAGTCAGCCACAGCAAACTCCAACAAACGCCCATACGCTTAACTTAGGTTAAGGCAAGTAAGAACGCAGTCTCCAGAGAGAGCAACTGTAGAGCGAACGAGCCTAACGGCTCAAGGGGGGCGCCTGCCAGACCCCAGAGCACTACTGAGAGGTCCCAGGGACAAGCCGACCTAACCGCCGGTGGTTCAAACGCCTGGCACCCTTTGTGAAGCTGGAGGCGAGAGGGTGGACCCCAGGGACACCCCACCAAGCCCACAGATCAGCATAGATGGACTAACGTCCGAAGCATGGAAGGCAACAGCTCAAGCTCAGTATGTGCTGGAGTAGCGAGAGCACACAAGCAGTGGAGCAGGACAGTGGGTCACAGCCCCGAGCTGCACATCAAGACCTGAAGCATGCCATTACAGAGTGCATAGCTCTTCCAGGCCATAGCACTCTGGACCGAGCCAATCACAGACGAAACGACCCTGTCCCAGCAGTTTGCCCTGTTCAGGAGCTAGCTGACAGGGCGGGGGTGCTACATCAACCCGCACGCCTGGGAGAGCAGGTCTCGTCTCTGCGGTAGCGACAACGGCTGACCATCCAGCAGTGAGGCCAGGCCCGCGGACCAGCCCTGGGAGGGCTAGAGGCCATCTGGCTGAGCGGCCTGAGCCCATGGTCCAGCCGTGTTAGACACGACCGTGGTAACCACTCCCTGGCGAGACCGCAGCTAAGCGCTGCTGCGCACAAGGAAGACGGGCACCTCCAGTAGTTAAACAATTCCCACATTTCACTGGACACTCTAACAGAGCAAGTCCGACGCAAGCATGAGGACATGTCCCTCCACACCGGGCTCTACTGTAGCAGGCGGAGGTGTAGGAGACTCAGCGGTGTGGCGCAGCTGGCAGCGCACAGCCGACCACAAGCCTGGGGCACAGACCTGTCGTGACCTCTGTTCCAAGTCTGAAGTGTCACAGACGCCCCCCTACGCCTATCAGTCTCTTAGGGGAGAGAGTGAAGGTTGTATCAACGCACTTAATGAGGCAACGGGGAGACAGAGAGAGGTCGAACCGGAGGGCTGCGGATTCGTATGCTCCGTCTTCGAAGGCAAAGCGGAGAAGCATTGCGCCCACTCATGATGCCTATGACGCTCTGATGTCGGCTCTACTCACAGGCCGCAGGTCGCCGTGAGCTGGAGCAACAGTCCAAGCCTGACAATCAGGACTGCTCTGAGGGAGAGGTAAGGTAGCAATCTGCAGCGCGACACTGTCGCCCTGCTGAGCTCCTGAGGTGAGGCCTGTAGCACGCAACCCGAGGACTGAGGTGGTGATGCGCGGGGATCCCTGGGGCCGGAAGTGCTCCTAAAGCGACTTCCTGATGCCCTAGGGGAGACTCGCTCCCCTGTGCAAAAGGCGCGGAGCTGACGCCCTGCTGAGGCTTGAGGCGAGGCCCATGGCACACGCCTGTAGCGGCTCTGTAGGACTGGGGGCACAGCTGAGGCGACATCCAGATGCCTAAGTGGAACACTCTCTTCCTTGTCTGGCTGAGCTTGCGCACACGCTCACCGCCAACAGTAGGGGCCCACGAGCAGTAGCGGGAGTGGCTCCATGAGGTTGGCGGCACATCTGAGGTGACAGCCAGTACCCGCAGGGAGCGCCTGCATCCACCGCCCAGCTGCATGGCATGCGCATATCCCTTGCCAGGCCGCATGCAGGCACAGGCTGGGTGAGAGCCAACGGTTGGGGCCCACAAGCAACGGCGGGGGTGCCTCCACAAGGTTGGCGGCGCATCTGAGGCGACAACCATGTGCCTGTGGGTAGTATCCACATCTACCGCCCAGCTGTGTGTATGTCCCACACCGGGCCGCTTGCAGGCACAGACTGGTTGTGAGCGCAGGGGGGGGGTGGGGGTGTGAGTGCAGGAGAGCACCTCCACAAGGCTGGCGGCGCATCTAAGGCGACAGCCATGTACCTGTGGGTAGAGACCACATCTACCTCCCAGACCGTGCGCATGTCCCATGCCAGGCCGCTTGCAGGCACAGGCTGGTTGTGAGCGCAGGGGGGGTGGGGGTGGGAGCGCGGGAGTGCCTCCACAAGGCTGGCGGCGCATCTGAGGCGACAGCCA
>JAGFZM010003718.1:0-17344 GCA_017657215.1 Limnothrissa miodon
GGAAGCAGATTATTGGTGATATACATAGTCATATATATATACTGTTGTTTTTTTTTTTAACTGGATTGAAATGTGAGTCCATGAGGCATCAGTGCTTGCCTGTCCTTGCCAAAGGCTGCCTCTCAGACACAGGAAGTCCAGGAATGGGCCTCGGAACATCGGGAACGCGGGGGCTCCTGCTGTGATTTAGATCCCCGTCGCAGTCTTGACCGGAGACAACTTGGACGGGGCCAATAATTCCGGGACCTGCTCTGCCTCCTTCTGCCTGGGACCTCAGTTAACTAGCTCAGGATCAAGTTTGTGTGTGTGTGTGTGTGTGAATGTAGGGGGTGGAAAGTAGAACAAACTGCGTATGTCCATTTCTAAATACATCCTCAGCGTAGACACACACACACACACAGACTCTTGCAGTTATTACTGTCACACACCTTAATGATGACTGGTGAAAGACCATTTCTTTGTAGAGGAGTCGCATTTGATGCTGTACAAAGAAAGTAAAAACTGAAAACTGGCCACTAGGAGTAATCCCCCCCAGCCACTGTAATTTTTTAACAGTATTTAATTTACACAAACACACACACAGGTTGCTATTATTATTATTATTATTATTATTATTATTATCATTATTATCATTATCTTCAGGGATAAACATATTTTCTAAAGAACCACATAAAAGATAACTTTAGTGGAAGCAGTTTTGTGTGGTTTATTTAGCCTCAAAAAGAGATTCATGTCCGAATCTACAGTCTGTCACTCACCGAACTAATAATACAAAATCCTGGATAGATTGTCTTTGTTCTCATGCATGATCAGTATTGACTACCTATATTAATAACTTACAATTGTTAGGGCAAAAAAAATTCTAGGTATAAACTCAAATGGGTATTTCAGAGAATCGTGCAGCCTGTAGCATGCACACACACACTTGCAGATATAGCCATTATTTGTGGCACTCATTAGCGAACAGTGAGGGGGCTGTTCTCCACTGGAAGCCTCTCATCAGTTACCAGCAAGTGATCCTGACTAATGGTGCACATATGGTATCTGTAGCTTGGTAGACTTTCCTTAAAACAACTCTATTTTTGGGTCTCATTTTTTCACTATATCTGCATTGTTGGGAAATATGCTTAATGTTTGGTCATATATTTAAGGATAGGATGCCCTACATTATCCACTTCCAAATACAGGCTGCATGATGATTGTTCAGAATGAACCAGTCATACAGTAGTGACTTCAAGGTGTGTGTCGTTTGTCACTGCTCAGAGTTTTTAGCCCAAAACTTAGAGTAACTTAGTAGCTTTAGGCTTTCTTTTTTTTCTTCCTCGCACATCTTGCCCTTCTTTTCCCAGACATAAAATTAAAAGGAGGAGGACCCCAGAAGGGCAAGGGCCAGTTCAACAAACAACAAGAAGAGAGTCACGAATTTATCCTGCATTTCTCCGTCTTTAGGCATGTTTCAACAGGTAGATGATGTCAGGGTTCACGATTATCTATAACATAACATATCATAACATAACATAACATCATCACCATCACCTCATTCTTTGCTGCAGGGCAAAGTGTTGATAAAAGAATCGTAAATGGGGGTTGATAAGCAGTGGGTATTGGTATCAGTTCCGATAAAATCCAAATGGTGAGACCCAATCCATCCCTAATAGTCACCGATTCCTTTCCTTTGTATTTGAACTAATGTGTCTTTCACAAACAAGCTACATTGCAGACAGGTGATGGGGGTAACATTACCAAGCCATCAGCAGTAAAAGAGCTTGGATGACCAATGCTAAGAACATCACTTTTTGGCACTATACGTGCAAACCATTATAATGTCTTTGACTATGAGTGTAAGACATTCACCTAGCTGACTTGAGTAAAAAGCCTTTCCAAGTATTCCTTGTAGTCGTTGAGACGTTTGGACGTGAGTCAATTCCTCATTGTCCACTATTTTTGTGCGAAGGCTTTTTTTTTTTATTCTAGTCAAGATCATCCAACAGTGCAGCCCTTTTAGTGGCTTGACCTTGTTGACGTGGTTCTCAGGAGAGAGGTCTCTTTCCAAAAGCTCACTTGCCATCATGAGTTCATCTGATGCCTTATCCTGAAAAAGGGCCTGTCTTTCAGTCCCATCCCATGTTTGCATTTTTACTGAAAGACTTCCAAGACCTTGACCTCTCCCTCCCCTTCTCCATCCGCCTCCTCCACCACCACCACCACTACCGCGAGTGTACCCTAATTCAATAACATAAATTGAAAAAATGTGCAAACGCAAGCCATATTCCAATGAGCTAGACAGAGAGCAAGAGAGTGAGTGTGTGTGTGTGTGTGTGTGTGAAAGAGAGAGAGATGGAGTGGGACAGAAAAAGAGAGAGAGGGAGAGAGGGAAATGGAGAGAGAGAAGTGGATAGCCGCACACTCCTTTGCTCCTTGCCATAAATCTCCCCGGAGTTCCATCTGTGTGTGTCTCTGAAAAGGCCTTAACAAAATGTCCATTACACTGACACAAACCAGAAGACCGAGAGAGAGCAAGCAAGTGGGGGTGGGAAAGGAGCTCTTGTATGCTAAGTTTGGAGGCTGCCCCAGCCCCCCCCCCCCCCCACACCCAACACACACACACACTCAACTTCCTCATCTTTCTGGGCTCATTGATTGGGTTGCCATGCAGTTGCAGCAGTGAGTACACTTTAACAAAGTTCCAAAGTTCCACCACCATCTTTTTTTGCCTCAGATCATTGTTTGCATGGAGCAAGAATTTTAAATTAAAAACTAGCCCTTCGGATCCAAAAGCGCTGGAGGAAAAGATGTTTGCGGAAGCCAAGCAAATGCGTTTAGCATGCCACTCCCTTTGAGGGATGTCGGTGTGATGACGGTGGCCCAAGTTTTGCATAAGTGGCAAGTTTACGATTTCGCAGCGGTTTAAGGTCGAGTATATAGCCCAGGGAAAACTATGAGTTTGTAGCTCGGAGAATTGTTCATTTAAACAGAAAAACAGAACTGAGATCATTCAAAGTAGTCATCTGATGCATTAGCATTGTTTGCCTGAATAGTCACTGGGATGGGAGAGAGATCAGGCTAGAGATTATTCTTTTCCATTCCGTTGAATTCTTGTTCTGTTTGGTGCCACTGTACGCTGGACAGGCTTTTTACAATACTGTAGGAATTGACACTGTGCAATCATGTGTTTAGGGGGTAGGATTTGTTCAAACATGCTTAAATTTAAAAGCAACTATATCTGTGTATTCGGCTAATCTCGACCGCCATGGACAGTACTTCCATTTACAACTACCTGAAACTTAGTGACGCTTCAGTTATGGCTGCTATCATGCGTGCGCACACACACACACACAATTTTCTGTTGTTTGTTTGTTTGTGTGTGTTGGCAAGCAGACAGGCAGTGCATACTACACATACGAGCATGCCCGTGTTTGTTTGGTCTCAAACACTTGCTCTTGTTTATGTGTGTGTGTGAGATTCTGCTAAGCATGGGCTTTGCCACACACACACACACACACACACACACAAACACTGTCATATTCACAGCATTCATTAAGGAGGTTTTTCTGCAGAGCTGGCAGGTTCTCCGGCCTCCTATTGTTATAGAGCCTTTGAGAGGCCTGACTGGGTTGGCCTGAGGCCTGCCAATTCTGCCCTACTCTTCCAACACACACACACACACACAACACCACAGATACGTCCCCCGCCCCCATCTTGACCTCCACACACCACATATACACACACCTCCCCCCAACCACCCAGATGCCCAACTAATTGAAGTTGCTGTAATTTTACTGTAAAGGGGGCAAAAGTGAATCAGTCTGTCCTTGTGTTTGTCTGTCTTGGTGAATGTCTGTGTGAGCCAGATTTGGGTGATGTGTCACCTCTTTCTCTCTCATTACACACTTTTTGGACAGTTTTACGCAGTCACATTCACCCTTACTCATAACACATATACTTGTATAAACATCTTAACCCTGGTTTTCTTCTGCAAATTATTGCAATATTATGCACTCAAAATATGCAGGCGGTGTCCCATAGTTTAAAAACAAGATCTCAATTTACTGTTTTAAACAAATAATGAGCAGTCAACCCAAACACTTTCTAAACGTGACTATGAAAATGCTGCATTGGGTCTCACTAAGATGTACACACACACCCACATACGCACACGCAAGCACTTACCGACAGACTCCCTCACACTTTGGCTGACACGCAGGGCCTTTTACACCACACTCTCCTTACACATTCTCCCTCCACCCTCGTGTGTCAGTGCCAGGCTGGACGTGCGCCCTGTCCTGCTCTCCCTCCACCCTCCACCCTCCTCCCCGCAGGCCTGACAAAAAATAACAGCCATCTTAGACAAACACCAGCAATAATACTAGGAAATGAGTCAGCTGGCTTGTTGGTCCATGCCACGCTATTGATATCATCCCCCGACCCTTTGATTAGAGCCCCCTGGTTTTAAGCGGGCAACTGTCCCGGTTTTCGCAGCCCAAGGTCATTTGTTTTCCGCTGGCACTTTTTTAATCAGTGCCATACAACCCCGAGTGCTAAGGTGAGCTTCTGAAACAAATAGTTCCGGTCCTTGATTGGTTGAATTGCGTTCCATACCATTGTAAAATCCACAACACTACCAACGTAGGGCTCTATGAAATCCGTTTTATTTTTTCCCAAATTCCATTTTGTTTAATTCCACTTTTTCCATTTTTATTTTTCTGAATTCTGTGTTTTACGCAATAATCACATTTAGTTACCTTAATAAGTGTCTAATTTTGGAGTGCATGGGAAAAAAACTGTTTCATTTTAACACTTAGAGAAATGTTATAGCCACTGTTAACTCAAAAGTAGATATGCAAAAATAGTTTGGGGAAAAAAACTTTTTTCATTATGCTGCTCAATCATTAACTTAGGCATTAACATAGGCTACAACTTAACAGCATTTGCAGAAATGCATAATAATTGTTTGCGATTGACTGCCAGATTTCAGGCAGAGCTATATCCAAAGATTCTAGAGCGCTCCGCTCTAAAATCTTTGGTTAATTGCGTATTTCGTAACTTTTTAGAAGCTGCAGCAGAGGCTGGCTACGTTTAGACATATCCCTTGCATTTGTGAGGATTGGAAACAAACTCACGTGATTAACAAGATATGGTCTTTAGGCAACCTCGGAGACTCATTGAAATTGAAAGTTGTGACAAAAGTGGGCAGAAACCGTGTGTGCCATAGGAAAGTGGACGGTGGCTGTGCTTGTGTCTTTCCTGGTAAGCATTCAGCTAGAGGAAATATATTTCTTGGCAGAAGAATTGTGATCTGTGACATTAAAAATGCCTAGGCACCAATACTGTCCACATATTCATTAAAACCCCACAGCGCCTGATATCGAAGTTTTCAGAGATCTCTACTCTCTACTTAGCATACTGGAGTTTTCAGAGGTTGCCATTTTCAGTGACTGAACCCAGTCTTTACGTGAAAGTGATCTAAATAAATATGCAATTTCATAGAAATCCAGCTGTGTTTAAACCTGGTCTCGGTCACTAATTGGGGTGAGATATGGTGGCTAGCATTTCTACTGCACAACTGGTGGAAGCTTGGTGAAGTGAAGGCAGCGTGATCACCGCTTAGCACCTCAGCTTTACAGGCCAGTGCCGTGGACAGGGCTGCTGCTGGTGGTGGTGGTGGAGGTAGGTGGAGGGGCTTCTGCTGCTGCTGCTGCTGCTGCTGCTGTTCGTCACGGGGGTGTCCAGGGCTGCCCGGAGTCGTGCCGTTGCTTCTCTACCGTAAACACAGCTGTTTTATGAACCTCTCAAGACCAGTAGGAGAACTACTGAGCCCACAGATGAGGTTAAGTGCATGGAGTTTTATTCCCCATTGGGAACTTGTAAAAAGCACCAAAGCTGGCTACGTTTCTCCTGTGTTACCATGTTTTTTTTTTCCCTAACAGACACATTTTATATAGGACTAATTTTCATTGTGTTAAGGTTAAGTTATATACACAGACACGTCGTTCTTGTAGGGAAGCTTCATGGCTTTGTAATGCATTTAGGGACATGTCGTTGTTCACCATTTCCAGCTTTCCTACAGGCCTGCTCCAAGTGTTTGAATGCTTTCATCTCTGAAGTTATTTTTAAAACCCTCATATTTCTTCCGGTGGGGTTCCAAAAAAATGAGAGTTGTTTTTGTGAGCGTGCTTTCAATTTAGACAGCCCACGCCCCCCGCCCCCCTCCAATTCTCTACCCCCCTTTTAGCCAAAAACCAGAAACAGCTTTGTTTTTGCAACTATCGCACAAATTCTCAAAGCCCCAGGTCAGCAAGAGCTCTCGCCTAATTGGCTGGGCTACGGTAGCCAATCAGGTGGATTTATGAAGTGCATCCCAGTGAGGCAGAATTGAGGGGGTTTGCTTGTGGATGAGCTTTTCCAGGTGTGCAGAACCTATTCCATGTGCCCCTTCTTCGTTATCTCATTCACTCTTTACACTTTCTGTCTTTTCAGCTTTCTCTCTTTTTTTTCTTGCCTTCTCTCTTTCTCTCTCTCGTTCTATCCTGCACTGCCTGCAGTTATTGTTACTGATGGAAGGCAGGTTTTGGCCATGTGCCTTTTGCTTTCTTTAAAAGCTTGGCAGAGGCTGCGTCACCTTCGCTGGGACATCAAGATTGTGTGTGTGTGTGTGTGTGAAATCGAGAGAGAGAGAGAGAGAGAGAGAGAGAGAGAGTTTTGCATATGGCCCTCATAATGGCATTGATCTTGGAGGGGGTTCAATTTATCAATTTACTTAAAACCCACCTGCTGTTCCAGTTAACCATTGTTTTGTTTTTTTTTACTGCCATTATGGTGGGATTTGCTTGAATAAGGATTCCCCCTTATGGACAGTCATGCTGTGTTCTAGCTACATGACATGCATATAGAATATTTACATTCTGTCAGTTGAAGACATTAAGCAAAGGCCTGGGGGTGATGGGTGTATGAGGGAGAGGGAGAGAAGGGGAGAGAGAGAGTTCTTCTCTCTTGATTGAGTCAGAGAAATTGTCAGGCCGGAGGCGTGGGCTACGAAAAACAGATGGTGGCTTCTCCTTGCTGTGTCTATAACCCTATAAGAACCATGACTGTATGGTCTTGGTATTGTAGCCCTACAGAACAGCCCTGTCTGTCTACTCTGAAGGCAGTCTGTTGAAGCTGAGTGGTCCCCTATATTTTCCCTTTTTAAGGGCCCAAATAATTGCTGTTACTTCCGGGCCTCCGCCATTCTGCTCTCTGTATTTCTCCCGGTTTCTGTCGTCAGAAACCTCCGCACTCATTTCATCTTCATCATGTGGACTTGGTCCAGATGCCTAATAGCTTTGGTTTCCGGGCTGCATGGTGTCTCCCACTAAGATTGGCCTAAATAATAAAATAAGTTACCCTAGCCTACGCGTAAATGTTGATTTAAGTGCTGTTGTACTAGATATTACTTTTACTTTTTAACTAGTGTTCCTAATTATGGGATTAAGTTTCCAAAAAGGTCTAAGTGTGTTTAGGAGATGTGGGGGCTTCATTCATTTTGTGTCATTTCTTTTGGAGTAGGGTAGCAGAACACTTGCATTTCTTGTGTTGCAACTATGATGTATGATATAGCAAGCACACAGTAACTTAAGATTGTTTTTCAAAATAAGGTGTAACCAGACATGTTATTAATAGATGTATTGCACAGAAATGGGCAGAAATGTTATATTAAACAGTTAAAATGTTAAATAGTCTCTGTTCTCTCTAATCTCTGTTCTCTTTGTGTGGTGAAAATACATGATTTAGTTAAGGTTTGGTTTTGACATTTAATGGGAATTAGAAAGTTGGACAGTTTGAAGAGGTTGAAATGACAGTTTTTCTTAATTTATTGGTGCTGTAATGAAAAAAGTTTCCTCCATCTCCAGCTTTCCTCCATCTTATGGTCATCGTTGACATTCAGGGAAAGTGGCCTCAAGGGTGGAGGTGATAAAAATTAATAGTTGAAAATGGAGGTGATGAAAATGGCTGTGAATAAAAAAAAAAAAAAAATTCTTCTAAATTAGAATGATTGAGACTTGGCTTGGCGGCTTTCATCTGCACACAATACATAAATCACACGTGGAAGTTGGCAGGAAGACACTTGGGAACAGAAGTAGGTCATTGGTGTACTTAGATCTGGTGACCCCTTTTAATCAAACCTGGAAGTTCTTTTTTCCCCCTCTCCCTGTTTCTCCCAAGATCCCTGAAACCTCATCGTGGAACAGGTGTGGAGTTGCCCCCTCGCCTTTTCAGGCAAATCTCAGAGCACTGCAGCCTGTCCAGAATTCTGGGTGTATACTCATAGGGGGGATCAATTTAAGGAGAAACACTTCTCTCCTTGCGAAACGTGACTTGGCACTATCACCGCAGATAGGAATCCTGTGCTGATTCTAATATGAACCACATTGACTGGAAACAAAAGCAACATCGTGTTGTGGCCATGATTTGCCAATTCTGCAACATGTTTGTTTGAAATCTCGATGACTGATTATTGTTTGTTTGTGAAACGGCCAGCTAGAGTCGTTGCATTGCAGAAGAGAGCTTAAGGCCCATTAGTTGGTTTCTCAGATTCGCCCCTTGAAAAAAATGCAAAATGAAATAAAAATAAAATTGAATTCAAACTCACACGAACATAAAAAACACTGTGGCTGTACTGAAAACGGCATGCTGCGTTCACGTGACGTCGAAAACCAATCAAATCGCGCCTTTCACTTTAAAGAGAGCAAGAGACAAGAGACATGATATGAGGAAAGATGCCGGTGGACTGCTAGGCCAGTGTTTGCAATTATTAGAATATTTGATCAGAAGAGAAAAACATTTGACAAGTGCATTGAAATTAAAGGATGAGGATGAGAACTTTGCACAGTTGTACTCACGGTGCCGAGAGCAGTCTGCCAACTTGTGCAATGCCCCCCGTGCATTGTAGATGTTCAATTGACTAGTTCAATCGTTATTGGTTTGCCTGATAAAAGACGTGCAGAAAATAGTCCTGCTAGCAAGGACGATAGCCTACATGATGTAAATGTAGGCATATGGGTTTACTCCCTTGTTCTGTTTTTTTATTTTTTTATTAATATTATTATTTTCTGGGTAGCATGCCTCTTGAGCTGCAGGGCTGCCGATGGTGAGAGTGAGACTCTCATGCCCTCGCGTAGGCAATTTTTTTTTTTTTTTCGCATGCTCGCTCCATATATTTCCAGAAAAATCCGAGAACCAACTAATTTTATGGGTGTGGCCGAAACTCATTTTGTGGAAAACAATGTTCCCAACATTACCACTGAAAGATGGGACGGCCACTGAGGGGATGTCGTCCTGGAAGGCTACTTCCCATGAAAGAGTGATGGCAACAGGTGTGTTAAAGTGACAAGTCTGTTCTTTTTTTTTTTTTTTTGCAGTCTAAATCACTAGCTGGTGGTTTCAGTGTTACTCAGACGGGCGTCATGATTTCTGGGCCTCAGTCTGCTTTTCACTGGCGGATTTGATTTCAATGGGCATAAGGTTTTTTCCCTCTTTTCTTTTACATCTATTGTTTTTTTTACTCTTTTTCCTCCTCCATTCTTTAATTTGTTTAGAGAGGATTACTCTAGTCCCATTTGGGTTTGCCATTAGTCGACCGCCACCCCCACCCCGGCCCCCTCCTCGTCTCCCTCCCTGTTCCTTGGCTTTCATCACCAAAGATTTCCCATGTTGATATCCCCGTGTCATCCGAAACTCCATTTTTTTTCCCCTTGGTCCTAAAACCCTGGGCCTGCGTGGAATACAGTGTTAGTTTCAGAAGCAATTTACATATCTAGCATGAAATCAAACAGCTGAAATAAGACAAGTAGGGCAGAGACTGAGAAAGGGAGAAAATGAGGGAATGTGAGTTAGAGAGAGAGAGAAAAATGAAGAGAGTGGAGAGCGAGCTTCTGGGACAAGGTCCCAGTCACAGTCGGCAGTTACTAATCTACTTTCTCCACTTTGCTTTTCTCTTTTTTTTTTTTTTTGTCTGTCCTTGGCTGTTAAGCGCTTCAGGAACACGCATCTTAAGTGTTCTTTCAAGCCACCCCTTCCAGACAACCACCCACGCCTCACAGGTTTGGTTTTCATGTGTACATGTATACAGTTGGGAGGGCACAAAGAAACATCAACCTCCCAACCTACCAAACATAAAAAAAGTGATTTTGGGGGGGAAGGGAGGGAGATTAAATTCAGCCGAAGTATGTTTTGGCATTTATCCCTCGGCTGTGTAAAGTAAAGGTTTTCATAAGGCTCTTGCCCGATTTGGTTTATCCAGCAGCCTGGCACGGCACACCGTGAATTTTTTTTTTTTTTTCTCTCTCTCTCTTTCAAATTTCTCGGGGGTCTTGAAAGGGCCTCTTTGATTTCTTTGATGCCTTGCAGTTGGCGGAAGAAGTCAGCGAGACTTCCATTCAAATGAACCCTGAGCCTCCGAGAATCCCCGACCCCCGAGTCATTAAGGCTCATGTTTAAGTCGAGGGGAAAGCATGGATAGTTCGTATGGTTCTTCAGGTTATCTGGGAGTCTGTCATTTCCTCACGAAGACCCTGTCCTAAACAATAGTTGATTTCCATTATCCAAACTTGAGCAAGGGCACATTTGAGGTGAATGGAAAGGCCATTGCTTTCTTGCCATATCTGAACCTAATGAGATGGTGCTCATTATCGTGTCACATGAGTTAACTCTTAAGAATTCATATGTGTTTGTGTGCGTGTGCACTAGGGCTGGACAATTAATCGCATTTGTAATATAATCGCAATTTTGAGATGCGCAATTTCGAAATCGCAGAGGTGCACAATTTTTTTTTGTTTCGCAACTGCATAGACTTAATGCATAGACTTGTTTGTTATCTACACTCTGCACTATGTTAAACAAGGATTAGGGTTCAACACAACAAGATATTCTCTTGAATAAAAATATGCTAATTAATGAGTAGTTCATTTTCTATGTTTAATTAGACATTGTGTACAAATATGCATATTAATGAGACATATTTGGTGCTTGTGATTTTTATTGTGAAAAATCGCAACAAGATCACAATCGCAATATTGGTTGAAAATAAATTGCAATTTTGAGTTTTGCCAAAATCGCACAGCCCTAGTGTTCACATGTGTCTGTGTCTGTGTGTTGTGTGTGTGTGTGTGTGTGTGTGTGTTAATCTCCTCTTCTCCCGGGATAGCGTTGCCAGAGTGATGTGAAAAACTATTTGGCCTGGGAGATAGTGGGGTCCGTGTGAGGAGTGGAATCCGCAGCGCACCTTCTGTGGAATGTGTCTGTTTACAAGGCTGAGCCCTGTCAGTCAGCTACTGGGCCCGGCGCAGGGGGAAAGAGAATGGGAAAGACAGACAGTGTGTGTGTACATGTCTGGCCTGCATGAGAAAAATAGAGTGACAGACACAGAGAAAGAGAGAGAGAGTAAGAAAGAGAGAGAAAAAGAGAGAACGTGGAATCCTGGGAAGCTTTAAAATAAACCCATTTAACGTGATGAATTCAAGTGATTATTTTCACCATATCCTCTATTAACCTGTAGTATAGAGCTGAACCTTTTTTTTTTTTTTTTGGTCTATCAATCGATCAATTATTTTTTTATTAAGAAGTTAATTGTTTAATCAGTAGAAAGTCAGAAATAAGCTTAAATGTTTAGCACTGAAGGTCATGCCCATTGTTGCAGCTCTATTGTAAGAAATACTGATATCGCAGTAACCACCATTGTGGCAATCGTGAACACCACACGTCCCTATTTGAGTTTGTAATTCCAGCATCAAATTGCACAGTGGCACCGGAGCGTCTCACGTCATTTACAACTGCTAGATACTTTTGCGTCTTCTTTTTTTTTATTTTAAGATATTTTTTGGGGCTTTTTGCCTTTGATGGGATTGGATGGTGAATAGCATGAAAGGAAGCAAGTGGGACAGAAATGGGGCAGGATCGGGAAATTACCTCGGGTCTGATTCGAACCCGAGTCCCCAGATTTATGGTGTGGCTCCTTAGCCAACTGAGCCACGGCGTCCCCTTCTCTGCATCTTCTGATGGACTGCTGCTGCTGTTGCTCCTTCTGAAGCGGGTTCACCGAAGTGGATTGACTCCATGTGAAACGTGTGTTGACCACTGCTCCAGCCGGACCTGATTGCAGTAATAGGGTCCCGGCCCATGTTGGGTCCGTCGGAGGCTCTGGGCAGGGGTGGAAGGCGAAAGGGTTAGTGAGTGGGGAAAATGTGTACATGTAAATTCCTCATGAATGGTCAGGGAGAAATGGGCCTCACATCAATTTTCGAGGGAGTATTCCTTGGAAAGATGCCACAGTGCATCTCCTTCATTTTCTTTTTTGTTTGTTCTTTTTTTTTATTATTCTCTCGAGTGTTGATATCACATTTGCGCACGAGTCAATTAATTACTGCTCATGTTATGATTTTCTCATTCACTCACTTGGCAAAATGTGTTGCTTGCATGTAACGACCACCTTGAGAATTTCTTGAGCCAGTTTTACTAGTCACGTGTAAAACATAATCATAATCGTAATTATTTGTTCCCTCTGAAGGAGAGGGTGAGAGAGAGAGAGGGAAGGAGAAAGAAAACCCTAAATAGCTCCGCAGTGAAGCGGGATTTATTTTCTTGTCAAATGCTAATGATGTTCCCTTCCACTCTCCCTAATACAGACCACATGCTTCCTGTGGTAAATGGTTACATACGTACATATCTTGGATGCAAGGAGAATAAGGGGAGAGGGCCATAGGGTGACGGGGTGCACGAGAGAAAGCAAGAAAAAAAAAGTGATGTTGATGCACAATGTCACAGGATTATGGATTCTTGCCTTACATCACTCTTTAATCCCCCCGGCGCGGAGGTTTGAAGGAAACATTGACGCCGTGGATGTGGTCAGTGTTGAGTTAAACTATAGCCTCTCTGGCAGCCCAGTCGTTGTTTTAAGGGATATCGCCAGAGAATTAGAAAGTGACTACATTTTTTTTAGCAGTGTTGTGTACAAAGGTGCCTCCCTCTCCACCAAAGAAAAATAGTCAGTGACAAAAAAATCACAATGTTTCCAGTAACAATTGACTTTCATTTTGGAAGTCATCAGAAATGAAATATCGATCCTCAAGCGATTTCTCAAGCGTTGTGGTTAATGATGGAAGTGTGCACTCTCCTTAACACGCACACACACGCCCACCTCCACCACACTCTCCTTCCACTTTTTGAAAGAAGGGCTTTGAGCTCCCCTGCCGGTGTCTGTAATCTTCACATCGACCTCTTGTGACCTTATTAACAGCGATAGAGCGGCCTTGAGGAACTAGGAGTGGAGGGATGGGGGGAGGCGTAGGGATTGGGGGCCTGCGGGGGGAGGGGAAGGGGTGTTCAAGGTGATTGAGGCGGTGTGCAGCCATTAGGCGCGGGATGTCTTGAGAGGTGGCTTTTGAAAGCCTCAGGAAGCATGTCACAGACACCCCCTCCTTTCCTCTCTCCATTCCCCCCCAATTAAGGTGACGACTGGCTCAGCAACACTGGGCCCTGTATCCCTAAAGAGAAGCATTTCACTCGGTGCATGTGTGAGCGTTTGTGTGTTCAGGTCGGCATGCCTGTTTGTGCTGGCCTTCGCGTCATTGGGAATGATAAGTTGCGGACGGCTCCTGTTTGCGCTTATTCTTCTTGTGGCTTTTTCATGACTCTCACAGAGAAGCAAACAGCACAGTGAGTCAAAGAGTACACTGCCTGGGCTCCCCAACACTTTACTTATGGAGTCGAAAACTTTCTGCGCTGCCAAGTTTAGAGGACAGACTAGTTTATTACCTTAAGCGGCAACCCTCACAAATGATGAGTTTCCCAGTGAAAGAAGCTCACGTAGTTTTACTAGGGGATTTGCGTATGCCTGAAAACACACACACACACTTACACACACACAGCACATACCCAGTCACACTCATTTGTATGTTTAAATATTGTTTTAGTAATTTTAAGGTTAAATGGTGCCATTGTCTTTTTCTCCCCTGTACTGTGCAGCAGATTTGTTGAAGACGTCGGCTGTCTGGACGCATGACTAGCATCGCTCGTCTGGCCAGAGATTCCACTGGTAAGTGCCCCTTTTCCATTTATCTCTGTCACATGCTAGCGAGACATAAAGCCGCGCTGGGTTAAATATGTTTGCTTTGACATACTTAAGTCTGAGACGTGGATTTTTCTCAACGTGTTTGTCAAACACACTTTTTTTACCCCCTCTCAAACACTTTCCTGTGCAGATCAGTCATGAAACGCCTGTCTTGATTGTCTACAGTCCCTCCATCTCTCTCTCTCTTTCTCTCTCTCTCTCTCTCTCACCCTCACCCTCAATCAATGTGTCTGTCTCTCTCTCTTTCTTTCTTTCTTTCTTTCTTTCTTTCTTTGACTCGTTCTTCCTCTCTGTCCTACAGACATTTACAGTCACTAGTTCAAATACACATACGCCATTCAGGATGAGGCCATTTCGAGTAAGTCATTTTGGACCATTTCCTGGTAAATTTGGTCTGTCTGCTCAAAGTGGTCCACATTAGGGACAGGACAGACAGTGGGAGAGGTGGGGGGGTGTTGATGTTGGGTTTGTGGCAGGGGGTGGCAGCGCAAGGAAACGCGAGGAAACTCATCATACTGGCGGTTGATTGGCTGGTAAACATAGCTGGGATTTCATATGGTGGTGGCAGACGTTCAGTGCCGTAGTGTTGTCACAGTACACGAATGATCTACTTCATGCAACCTCTGCTTTTTTTATTTTTAGAATCAAATAATAACTTATTACCCTCTTTAGTACAACCTTTTGAAAATACCATTGTTTAAGTAGCATTTTACATATACTACTATCTACAATACTTGCAGTACTATTTCACCGGATCTTGGGCTCTATTTTTCACACCAGACAAGTTAGACAGTTAGAGTTAGAGAAAAACATAAATATAGAAAAGATTAAAAAAATATATAAAAACAAGAACATCAAAACATAATAATTGATTTACTTTAGTAAGAGCAAATATTTTTGCATGTTACCCTTATCCATGTCCCTTCCTCAGGGATTTAAGTATACAGGTATTTTAACAAAAGCTGAAATGCCGTGAAGTTGCCGAACACAGCAAGAAAGATCAGAGGTGGCGATAGTGTACCTTTGATGAAACATAATCCTTATATATCTGTCAAAAGTGTCAAAAAATGTGTTGCCCTGTTGCAACACAGGCTGTATGCCAGGATCACAAAAGAATATGCACTCTTGCCTAAAGGAGGTGCACTGAAGTCATTCAGGAAGTGTTAAATTCTTGTGTTTGTAACTCAAACATCGCACAGGAAACTTTGCCAGAAGTTGGCGATGGTTGCTAAACAACGGTATGCCACTTTCCATCCACTCTGTAGCTCACCCAAAACATTTTCTGACACACTGGTTATTACTCTGATACCTGATCCTTCTTAGACCCTCATCTCTTCTCTTTCCAGCCCCCATCTTCTGCTCGTCTCTCTAACGTGTTCAAACAGGCGCTGTGGAAAGCCTAAACCCGTTTTCCTTTTGTTTCACTGCGACTGGGTCATTGGGAGCAGCGAGTTGAAGTGTGACCTCTAAATTTAGTTTTGACTCTCTCTCTCTCTCTCTATCAAATTTAAATTGAATTTTCTCTCTCTCCCTCTCTCTGTCTCTCTCTCACCATCTCTCCCTCCCTACCCCTCTCTCTCTCTTTCTCTGTGTCTTTTTCTCTCTCTCTCTTTCTTCCTCTCTTTTGCACCTGCGACCTTTCTCACATGTCCACCAAGTCATTGCACACTCACGATAAACACAGCGACTCTTCCTTACTCTCCCTAGCGACCAAGCCACAGAATACATCTGTCAATGCCAAATAAACCTTTGCTCCAACAATTCACCTGAGGACTCAACAAGGTTCAACAAGGAAAAAAGGATGTGTAGTGTCCGTGAAGTCTCCCTTTGGGTGTCTCCGTCATGGAGAAAGCAAGTAGAAAACGGCAGGTTAATTCTACACACAATCTCACATTGGGCAGTTCAACCACCAATGTGTGCACCACTAATAGTGGGTGAACAAAAAAGGTTCCAGTCAAGTTCAGCTGTGTCTCGTGTCGCACTCTGGCCACACTCACAGGTCAGAGGTCGCCGGCTGAGACAAACCCCCCGTAGCACACCTTAACAGGCCAGCTGCAGCCATTTTTGCAGACGCTTCAGGTCCATAAAGGCCAGAGGCAATCAAGCATGGCTTCTTCCCTAAAGCCATCACCATACTCAACTAAAACATACACCAAAACAATCAGTCATATCTGCACTGCGCCACCAGACTTAAACTACCTCTCCTGTTCATATTCATCCACTGGACTTAAGCATTTTCCCATGTCTCTCCTCAAATTCCTCAAATCTGTGTCTCTCTACAAATCTGTGTCAACAAGTGTCTGTGCTCGCAATCCGCCTGTATGTATGTCTGTGTAATTCCTTTAACGTGTGTATTTATGTTTATTTAACTTTATAGTTCCTTTATAATGTGCTCAGCAGTTTTATGGAGATGGGTCCTGACATTTCATTGTACTGTGTATAATGACACTAAAGGCATTCAATTCGACATTCAATTCAAGACTAGGCCGAACTCAGACCGGAGTGTCTGGGGGGACAGGGGTAGAGGGAAGAAGGGCTGACTCCCAGAGTCAAAATATCGCTGCGAGGGAACCAAACAGCTGTGTTGACTGTCTAGTCTCGGGCAAGTGATTATAAACTGCAAGTCGCAGGCAGGCTCGCAGGCCGGCGTGTTCTTCAAGCTGTCTCCACTTTGATCGTGCGGCGTTGTAAACAGTGTGATCACCTAGGGCTTCAGATAATGTGCTCTGTTTTATTGCCTTAATGAGTGGGTAGAAATGTTTATCTACGACATGCTCCAAGCGATTTTCTTTTCTTTTCTTTTTTTTTTTTGCTTTGTTCTGAATTCTGACCGATCTGGTGAAGGGGAGTAAGACGCCCGCCATGCTGTTTGTTAGCATTGTTGCTCCTCATAACACCTGTTATTGTGACTTGTCTGCTGGGACTAATTAGTAGTCACACATGGATCTCTGTTTCTTTTTGTTCCTCTCTCTCTCCTCCCCACCCCATCATGCCTACTTTCTTTCTTTCTTTCTTTCTTTTTCCTACACATGTATTTCTATACATCCTGGATCACCCATCATAGATGGCAAGAGCAGACATTTTTGATGAACTGACTGAAGAGTCCCATCGGTGTTTGTCACCCAGGCACCATGTCTGTGGAAGAACTCTCTCTTTCTGTGTGTGTGTGTGTGTGTGTGTGTGTGTGTGTGTCTCTGTCTGTCTGTGCGCATGCAAACCTGTGTGTGTGTGTGTGTGTGT
>JAGFZM010003719.1:0-17340 GCA_017657215.1 Limnothrissa miodon
GGAAGCAGATTATTGGTGATATACATAGTCATATATATATACTGTTGTTTTTTTTTTTAACTGGATTGAAATGTGAGTCCATGAGGCATCAGTGCTTGCCTGTCCTTGCCAAAGGCTGCCTCTCAGACACAGGAAGTCCAGGAATGGGCCTCGGAACATCGGGAACGCGGGGGCTCCTGCTGTGATTTAGATCCCCGTCGCAGTCTTGACCGGAGACAACTTGGACGGGGCCAATAATTCCGGGACCTGCTCTGCCTCCTTCTGCCTGGGACCTCAGTTAACTAGCTCAGGATCAAGTTTGTGTGTGTGTGTGTGTGTGAATGTAGGGGGTGGAAAGTAGAACAAACTGCGTATGTCCATTTCTAAATACATCCTCAGCGTAGACACACACACACACACAGACTCTTGCAGTTATTACTGTCACACACCTTAATGATGACTGGTGAAAGACCATTTCTTTGTAGAGGAGTCGCATTTGATGCTGTACAAAGAAAGTAAAAACTGAAAACTGGCCACTAGGAGTAATCCCCCCCAGCCACTGTAATTTTTTAACAGTATTTAATTTACACAAACACACACACAGGTTGCTATTATTATTATTATTATTATTATTATTATTATCATTATTATCATTATCTTCAGGGATAAACATATTTTCTAAAGAACCACATAAAAGATAACTTTAGTGGAAGCAGTTTTGTGTGGTTTATTTAGCCTCAAAAAGAGATTCATGTCCGAATCTACAGTCTGTCACTCACCGAACTAATAATACAAAATCCTGGATAGATTGTCTTTGTTCTCATGCATGATCAGTATTGACTACCTATATTAATAACTTACAATTGTTAGGGCAAAAAAAATTCTAGGTATAAACTCAAATGGGTATTTCAGAGAATCGTGCAGCCTGTAGCATGCACACACACACTTGCAGATATAGCCATTATTTGTGGCACTCATTAGCGAACAGTGAGGGGGCTGTTCTCCACTGGAAGCCTCTCATCAGTTACCAGCAAGTGATCCTGACTAATGGTGCACATATGGTATCTGTAGCTTGGTAGACTTTCCTTAAAACAACTCTATTTTTGGGTCTCATTTTTTCACTATATCTGCATTGTTGGGAAATATGCTTAATGTTTGGTCATATATTTAAGGATAGGATGCCCTACATTATCCACTTCCAAATACAGGCTGCATGATGATTGTTCAGAATGAACCAGTCATACAGTAGTGACTTCAAGGTGTGTGTCGTTTGTCACTGCTCAGAGTTTTTAGCCCAAAACTTAGAGTAACTTAGTAGCTTTAGGCTTTCTTTTTTTTCTTCCTCGCACATCTTGCCCTTCTTTTCCCAGACATAAAATTAAAAGGAGGAGGACCCCAGAAGGGCAAGGGCCAGTTCAACAAACAACAAGAAGAGAGTCACGAATTTATCCTGCATTTCTCCGTCTTTAGGCATGTTTCAACAGGTAGATGATGTCAGGGTTCACGATTATCTATAACATAACATATCATAACATAACATAACATCATCACCATCACCTCATTCTTTGCTGCAGGGCAAAGTGTTGATAAAAGAATCGTAAATGGGGGTTGATAAGCAGTGGGTATTGGTATCAGTTCCGATAAAATCCAAATGGTGAGACCCAATCCATCCCTAATAGTCACCGATTCCTTTCCTTTGTATTTGAACTAATGTGTCTTTCACAAACAAGCTACATTGCAGACAGGTGATGGGGGTAACATTACCAAGCCATCAGCAGTAAAAGAGCTTGGATGACCAATGCTAAGAACATCACTTTTTGGCACTATACGTGCAAACCATTATAATGTCTTTGACTATGAGTGTAAGACATTCACCTAGCTGACTTGAGTAAAAAGCCTTTCCAAGTATTCCTTGTAGTCGTTGAGACGTTTGGACGTGAGTCAATTCCTCATTGTCCACTATTTTTGTGCGAAGGCTTTTTTTTTTTATTCTAGTCAAGATCATCCAACAGTGCAGCCCTTTTAGTGGCTTGACCTTGTTGACGTGGTTCTCAGGAGAGAGGTCTCTTTCCAAAAGCTCACTTGCCATCATGAGTTCATCTGATGCCTTATCCTGAAAAAGGGCCTGTCTTTCAGTCCCATCCCATGTTTGCATTTTTACTGAAAGACTTCCAAGACCTTGACCTCTCCCTCCCCTTCTCCATCCGCCTCCTCCACCACCACCACCACTACCGCGAGTGTACCCTAATTCAATAACATAAATTGAAAAAATGTGCAAACGCAAGCCATATTCCAATGAGCTAGACAGAGAGCAAGAGAGTGAGTGTGTGTGTGTGTGTGTGTGAAAGAGAGAGAGATGGAGTGGGACAGAAAAAGAGAGAGAGGGAGAGAGGGAAATGGAGAGAGAGAAGTGGATAGCCGCACACTCCTTTGCTCCTTGCCATAAATCTCCCCGGAGTTCCATCTGTGTGTGTCTCTGAAAAGGCCTTAACAAAATGTCCATTACACTGACACAAACCAGAAGACCGAGAGAGAGCAAGCAAGTGGGGGTGGGAAAGGAGCTCTTGTATGCTAAGTTTGGAGGCTGCCCCAGCCCCCCCCCCCCCCCACACCCAACACACACACACACTCAACTTCCTCATCTTTCTGGGCTCATTGATTGGGTTGCCATGCAGTTGCAGCAGTGAGTACACTTTAACAAAGTTCCAAAGTTCCACCACCATCTTTTTTTGCCTCAGATCATTGTTTGCATGGAGCAAGAATTTTAAATTAAAAACTAGCCCTTCGGATCCAAAAGCGCTGGAGGAAAAGATGTTTGCGGAAGCCAAGCAAATGCGTTTAGCATGCCACTCCCTTTGAGGGATGTCGGTGTGATGACGGTGGCCCAAGTTTTGCATAAGTGGCAAGTTTACGATTTCGCAGCGGTTTAAGGTCGAGTATATAGCCCAGGGAAAACTATGAGTTTGTAGCTCGGAGAATTGTTCATTTAAACAGAAAAACAGAACTGAGATCATTCAAAGTAGTCATCTGATGCATTAGCATTGTTTGCCTGAATAGTCACTGGGATGGGAGAGAGATCAGGCTAGAGATTATTCTTTTCCATTCCGTTGAATTCTTGTTCTGTTTGGTGCCACTGTACGCTGGACAGGCTTTTTACAATACTGTAGGAATTGACACTGTGCAATCATGTGTTTAGGGGGTAGGATTTGTTCAAACATGCTTAAATTTAAAAGCAACTATATCTGTGTATTCGGCTAATCTCGACCGCCATGGACAGTACTTCCATTTACAACTACCTGAAACTTAGTGACGCTTCAGTTATGGCTGCTATCATGCGTGCGCACACACACACACACAATTTTCTGTTGTTTGTTTGTTTGTGTGTGTTGGCAAGCAGACAGGCAGTGCATACTACACATACGAGCATGCCCGTGTTTGTTTGGTCTCAAACACTTGCTCTTGTTTATGTGTGTGTGTGAGATTCTGCTAAGCATGGGCTTTGCCACACACACACACACACACACACACAAACACTGTCATATTCACAGCATTCATTAAGGAGGTTTTTCTGCAGAGCTGGCAGGTTCTCCGGCCTCCTATTGTTATAGAGCCTTTGAGAGGCCTGACTGGGTTGGCCTGAGGCCTGCCAATTCTGCCCTACTCTTCCAACACACACACACACACACAACACCACAGATACGTCCCCCGCCCCCATCTTGACCTCCACACACCACATATACACACACCTCCCCCCAACCACCCAGATGCCCAACTAATTGAAGTTGCTGTAATTTTACTGTAAAGGGGGCAAAAGTGAATCAGTCTGTCCTTGTGTTTGTCTGTCTTGGTGAATGTCTGTGTGAGCCAGATTTGGGTGATGTGTCACCTCTTTCTCTCTCATTACACACTTTTTGGACAGTTTTACGCAGTCACATTCACCCTTACTCATAACACATATACTTGTATAAACATCTTAACCCTGGTTTTCTTCTGCAAATTATTGCAATATTATGCACTCAAAATATGCAGGCGGTGTCCCATAGTTTAAAAACAAGATCTCAATTTACTGTTTTAAACAAATAATGAGCAGTCAACCCAAACACTTTCTAAACGTGACTATGAAAATGCTGCATTGGGTCTCACTAAGATGTACACACACACCCACATACGCACACGCAAGCACTTACCGACAGACTCCCTCACACTTTGGCTGACACGCAGGGCCTTTTACACCACACTCTCCTTACACATTCTCCCTCCACCCTCGTGTGTCAGTGCCAGGCTGGACGTGCGCCCTGTCCTGCTCTCCCTCCACCCTCCACCCTCCTCCCCGCAGGCCTGACAAAAAATAACAGCCATCTTAGACAAACACCAGCAATAATACTAGGAAATGAGTCAGCTGGCTTGTTGGTCCATGCCACGCTATTGATATCATCCCCCGACCCTTTGATTAGAGCCCCCTGGTTTTAAGCGGGCAACTGTCCCGGTTTTCGCAGCCCAAGGTCATTTGTTTTCCGCTGGCACTTTTTTAATCAGTGCCATACAACCCCGAGTGCTAAGGTGAGCTTCTGAAACAAATAGTTCCGGTCCTTGATTGGTTGAATTGCGTTCCATACCATTGTAAAATCCACAACACTACCAACGTAGGGCTCTATGAAATCCGTTTTATTTTTTCCCAAATTCCATTTTGTTTAATTCCACTTTTTCCATTTTTATTTTTCTGAATTCTGTGTTTTACGCAATAATCACATTTAGTTACCTTAATAAGTGTCTAATTTTGGAGTGCATGGGAAAAAAACTGTTTCATTTTAACACTTAGAGAAATGTTATAGCCACTGTTAACTCAAAAGTAGATATGCAAAAATAGTTTGGGGAAAAAAACTTTTTTCATTATGCTGCTCAATCATTAACTTAGGCATTAACATAGGCTACAACTTAACAGCATTTGCAGAAATGCATAATAATTGTTTGCGATTGACTGCCAGATTTCAGGCAGAGCTATATCCAAAGATTCTAGAGCGCTCCGCTCTAAAATCTTTGGTTAATTGCGTATTTCGTAACTTTTTAGAAGCTGCAGCAGAGGCTGGCTACGTTTAGACATATCCCTTGCATTTGTGAGGATTGGAAACAAACTCACGTGATTAACAAGATATGGTCTTTAGGCAACCTCGGAGACTCATTGAAATTGAAAGTTGTGACAAAAGTGGGCAGAAACCGTGTGTGCCATAGGAAAGTGGACGGTGGCTGTGCTTGTGTCTTTCCTGGTAAGCATTCAGCTAGAGGAAATATATTTCTTGGCAGAAGAATTGTGATCTGTGACATTAAAAATGCCTAGGCACCAATACTGTCCACATATTCATTAAAACCCCACAGCGCCTGATATCGAAGTTTTCAGAGATCTCTACTCTCTACTTAGCATACTGGAGTTTTCAGAGGTTGCCATTTTCAGTGACTGAACCCAGTCTTTACGTGAAAGTGATCTAAATAAATATGCAATTTCATAGAAATCCAGCTGTGTTTAAACCTGGTCTCGGTCACTAATTGGGGTGAGATATGGTGGCTAGCATTTCTACTGCACAACTGGTGGAAGCTTGGTGAAGTGAAGGCAGCGTGATCACCGCTTAGCACCTCAGCTTTACAGGCCAGTGCCGTGGACAGGGCTGCTGCTGGTGGTGGTGGTGGAGGTAGGTGGAGGGGCTTCTGCTGCTGCTGCTGCTGCTGCTGCTGTTCGTCACGGGGGTGTCCAGGGCTGCCCGGAGTCGTGCCGTTGCTTCTCTACCGTAAACACAGCTGTTTTATGAACCTCTCAAGACCAGTAGGAGAACTACTGAGCCCACAGATGAGGTTAAGTGCATGGAGTTTTATTCCCCATTGGGAACTTGTAAAAAGCACCAAAGCTGGCTACGTTTCTCCTGTGTTACCATGTTTTTTTTTTCCCTAACAGACACATTTTATATAGGACTAATTTTCATTGTGTTAAGGTTAAGTTATATACACAGACACGTCGTTCTTGTAGGGAAGCTTCATGGCTTTGTAATGCATTTAGGGACATGTCGTTGTTCACCATTTCCAGCTTTCCTACAGGCCTGCTCCAAGTGTTTGAATGCTTTCATCTCTGAAGTTATTTTTAAAACCCTCATATTTCTTCCGGTGGGGTTCCAAAAAAATGAGAGTTGTTTTTGTGAGCGTGCTTTCAATTTAGACAGCCCACGCCCCCCGCCCCCCTCCAATTCTCTACCCCCCTTTTAGCCAAAAACCAGAAACAGCTTTGTTTTTGCAACTATCGCACAAATTCTCAAAGCCCCAGGTCAGCAAGAGCTCTCGCCTAATTGGCTGGGCTACGGTAGCCAATCAGGTGGATTTATGAAGTGCATCCCAGTGAGGCAGAATTGAGGGGGTTTGCTTGTGGATGAGCTTTTCCAGGTGTGCAGAACCTATTCCATGTGCCCCTTCTTCGTTATCTCATTCACTCTTTACACTTTCTGTCTTTTCAGCTTTCTCTCTTTTTTTTCTTGCCTTCTCTCTTTCTCTCTCTCGTTCTATCCTGCACTGCCTGCAGTTATTGTTACTGATGGAAGGCAGGTTTTGGCCATGTGCCTTTTGCTTTCTTTAAAAGCTTGGCAGAGGCTGCGTCACCTTCGCTGGGACATCAAGATTGTGTGTGTGTGTGTGTGTGTGAAATCGAGAGAGAGAGAAAGAGAGAGAGAGAGAGAGAGTTTTGCATATGGCCCTCATAATGGCATTGATCTTGGAGGGGGTTCAATTTATCAATTTACTTAAAACCCACCTGCTGTTCCAGTTAACCATTGTTTTGTTTTTTTTACTGCCATTATGGTGGGATTTGCTTGAATAAGGATTCCCCCTTATGGACAGTCATGCTGTGTTCTAGCTACATGACATGCATATAGAATATTTACATTCTGTCAGTTGAAGACATTAAGCAAAGGCCTGGGGGTGATGGGTGTATGAGGGAGAGGGAGAGAAGGGGAGAGAGAGAGTTCTTCTCTCTTGATTGAGTCAGAGAAATTGTCAGGCCGGAGGCGTGGGCTACGAAAAACAGATGGTGGCTTCTCCTTGCTGTGTCTATAACCCTATAAGAACCATGACTGTATGGTCTTGGTATTGTAGCCCTACAGAACAGCCCTGTCTGTCTACTCTGAAGGCAGTCTGTTGAAGCTGAGTGGTCCCCTATATTTTCCCTTTTTAAGGGCCCAAATAATTGCTGTTACTTCCGGGCCTCCGCCATTCTGCTCTCTGTATTTCTCCCGGTTTCTGTCGTCAGAAACCTCCGCACTCATTTCATCTTCATCATGTGGACTTGGTCCAGATGCCTAATAGCTTTGGTTTCCGGGCTGCATGGTGTCTCCCACTAAGATTGGCCTAAATAATAAAATAAGTTACCCTAGCCTACGCGTAAATGTTGATTTAAGTGCTGTTGTACTAGATATTACTTTTACTTTTTAACTAGTGTTCCTAATTATGGGATTAAGTTTCCAAAAAGGTCTAAGTGTGTTTAGGAGATGTGGGGGCTTCATTCATTTTGTGTCATTTCTTTTGGAGTAGGGTAGCAGAACACTTGCATTTCTTGTGTTGCAACTATGATGTATGATATAGCAAGCACACAGTAACTTAAGATTGTTTTTCAAAATAAGGTGTAACCAGACATGTTATTAATAGATGTATTGCACAGAAATGGGCAGAAATGTTATATTAAACAGTTAAAATGTTAAATAGTCTCTGTTCTCTCTAATCTCTGTTCTCTTTGTGTGGTGAAAATACATGATTTAGTTAAGGTTTGGTTTTGACATTTAATGGGAATTAGAAAGTTGGACAGTTTGAAGAGGTTGAAATGACAGTTTTTCTTAATTTATTGGTGCTGTAATGAAAAAAGTTTCCTCCATCTCCAGCTTTCCTCCATCTTATGGTCATCGTTGACATTCAGGGAAAGTGGCCTCAAGGGTGGAGGTGATAAAAATTAATAGTTGAAAATGGAGGTGATGAAAATGGCTGTGAATAAAAAAAAAAAAAAAATTCTTCTAAATTAGAATGATTGAGACTTGGCTTGGCGGCTTTCATCTGCACACAATACATAAATCACACGTGGAAGTTGGCAGGAAGACACTTGGGAACAGAAGTAGGTCATTGGTGTACTTAGATCTGGTGACCCCTTTTAATCAAACCTGGAAGTTCTTTTTTCCCCCTCTCCCTGTTTCTCCCAAGATCCCTGAAACCTCATCGTGGAACAGGTGTGGAGTTGCCCCCTCGCCTTTTCAGGCAAATCTCAGAGCACTGCAGCCTGTCCAGAATTCTGGGTGTATACTCATAGGGGGGATCAATTTAAGGAGAAACACTTCTCTCCTTGCGAAACGTGACTTGGCACTATCACCGCAGATAGGAATCCTGTGCTGATTCTAATATGAACCACATTGACTGGAAACAAAAGCAACATCGTGTTGTGGCCATGATTTGCCAATTCTGCAACATGTTTGTTTGAAATCTCGATGACTGATTATTGTTTGTTTGTGAAACGGCCAGCTAGAGTCGTTGCATTGCAGAAGAGAGCTTAAGGCCCATTAGTTGGTTTCTCAGATTCGCCCCTTGAAAAAAATGCAAAATGAAATAAAAATAAAATTGAATTCAAACTCACACGAACATAAAAAACACTGTGGCTGTACTGAAAACGGCATGCTGCGTTCACGTGACGTCGAAAACCAATCAAATCGCGCCTTTCACTTTAAAGAGAGCAAGAGACAAGAGACATGATATGAGGAAAGATGCCGGTGGACTGCTAGGCCAGTGTTTGCAATTATTAGAATATTTGATCAGAAGAGAAAAACATTTGACAAGTGCATTGAAATTAAAGGATGAGGATGAGAACTTTGCACAGTTGTACTCACGGTGCCGAGAGCAGTCTGCCAACTTGTGCAATGCCCCCCGTGCATTGTAGATGTTCAATTGACTAGTTCAATCGTTATTGGTTTGCCTGATAAAAGACGTGCAGAAAATAGTCCTGCTAGCAAGGACGATAGCCTACATGATGTAAATGTAGGCATATGGGTTTACTCCCTTGTTCTGTTTTTTTATTTTTTTATTAATATTATTATTTTCTGGGTAGCATGCCTCTTGAGCTGCAGGGCTGCCGATGGTGAGAGTGAGACTCTCATGCCCTCGCGTAGGCAATTTTTTTTTTTTTTTCGCATGCTCGCTCCATATATTTCCAGAAAAATCCGAGAACCAACTAATTTTATGGGTGTGGCCGAAACTCATTTTGTGGAAAACAATGTTCCCAACATTACCACTGAAAGATGGGACGGCCACTGAGGGGATGTCGTCCTGGAAGGCTACTTCCCATGAAAGAGTGATGGCAACAGGTGTGTTAAAGTGACAAGTCTGTTCTTTTTTTTTTTTTTTTGCAGTCTAAATCACTAGCTGGTGGTTTCAGTGTTACTCAGACGGGCGTCATGATTTCTGGGCCTCAGTCTGCTTTTCACTGGCGGATTTGATTTCAATGGGCATAAGGTTTTTTCCCTCTTTTCTTTTACATCTATTGTTTTTTTTACTCTTTTTCCTCCTCCATTCTTTAATTTGTTTAGAGAGGATTACTCTAGTCCCATTTGGGTTTGCCATTAGTCGACCGCCACCCCCACCCCGGCCCCCTCCTCGTCTCCCTCCCTGTTCCTTGGCTTTCATCACCAAAGATTTCCCATGTTGATATCCCCGTGTCATCCGAAACTCCATTTTTTTTCCCCTTGGTCCTAAAACCCTGGGCCTGCGTGGAATACAGTGTTAGTTTCAGAAGCAATTTACATATCTAGCATGAAATCAAACAGCTGAAATAAGACAAGTAGGGCAGAGACTGAGAAAGGGAGAAAATGAGGGAATGTGAGTTAGAGAGAGAGAGAAAAATGAAGAGAGTGGAGAGCGAGCTTCTGGGACAAGGTCCCAGTCACAGTCGGCAGTTACTAATCTACTTTCTCCACTTTGCTTTTCTCTTTTTTTTTTTTTTTGTCTGTCCTTGGCTGTTAAGCGCTTCAGGAACACGCATCTTAAGTGTTCTTTCAAGCCACCCCTTCCAGACAACCACCCACGCCTCACAGGTTTGGTTTTCATGTGTACATGTATACAGTTGGGAGGGCACAAAGAAACATCAACCTCCCAACCTACCAAACATAAAAAAAGTGATTTTGGGGGGGAAGGGAGGGAGATTAAATTCAGCCGAAGTATGTTTTGGCATTTATCCCTCGGCTGTGTAAAGTAAAGGTTTTCATAAGGCTCTTGCCCGATTTGGTTTATCCAGCAGCCTGGCACGGCACACCGTGAATTTTTTTTTTTTTTCTCTCTCTCTCTTTCAAATTTCTCGGGGGTCTTGAAAGGGCCTCTTTGATTTCTTTGATGCCTTGCAGTTGGCGGAAGAAGTCAGCGAGACTTCCATTCAAATGAACCCTGAGCCTCCGAGAATCCCCGACCCCCGAGTCATTAAGGCTCATGTTTAAGTCGAGGGGAAAGCATGGATAGTTCGTATGGTTCTTCAGGTTATCTGGGAGTCTGTCATTTCCTCACGAAGACCCTGTCCTAAACAATAGTTGATTTCCATTATCCAAACTTGAGCAAGGGCACATTTGAGGTGAATGGAAAGGCCATTGCTTTCTTGCCATATCTGAACCTAATGAGATGGTGCTCATTATCGTGTCACATGAGTTAACTCTTAAGAATTCATATGTGTTTGTGTGCGTGTGCACTAGGGCTGGACAATTAATCGCATTTGTAATATAATCGCAATTTTGAGATGCGCAATTTCGAAATCGCAGAGGTGCACAATTTTTTTTTGTTTCGCAACTGCATAGACTTAATGCATAGACTTGTTTGTTATCTACACTCTGCACTATGTTAAACAAGGATTAGGGTTCAACACAACAAGATATTCTCTTGAATAAAAATATGCTAATTAATGAGTAGTTCATTTTCTATGTTTAATTAGACATTGTGTACAAATATGCATATTAATGAGACATATTTGGTGCTTGTGATTTTTATTGTGAAAAATCGCAACAAGATCACAATCGCAATATTGGTTGAAAATAAATTGCAATTTTGAGTTTTGCCAAAATCGCACAGCCCTAGTGTTCACATGTGTCTGTGTCTGTGTGTTGTGTGTGTGTGTGTGTGTGTGTGTGTTAATCTCCTCTTCTCCCGGGATAGCGTTGCCAGAGTGATGTGAAAAACTATTTGGCCTGGGAGATAGTGGGGTCCGTGTGAGGAGTGGAATCCGCAGCGCACCTTCTGTGGAATGTGTCTGTTTACAAGGCTGAGCCCTGTCAGTCAGCTACTGGGCCCGGCGCAGGGGGAAAGAGAATGGGAAAGACAGACAGTGTGTGTGTACATGTCTGGCCTGCATGAGAAAAATAGAGTGACAGACACAGAGAAAGAGAGAGAGAGTAAGAAAGAGAGAGAAAAAGAGAGAACGTGGAATCCTGGGAAGCTTTAAAATAAACCCATTTAACGTGATGAATTCAAGTGATTATTTTCACCATATCCTCTATTAACCTGTAGTATAGAGCTGAACCTTTTTTTTTTTTTTTTGGTCTATCAATCGATCAATTATTTTTTTATTAAGAAGTTAATTGTTTAATCAGTAGAAAGTCAGAAATAAGCTTAAATGTTTAGCACTGAAGGTCATGCCCATTGTTGCAGCTCTATTGTAAGAAATACTGATATCGCAGTAACCACCATTGTGGCAATCGTGAACACCACACGTCCCTATTTGAGTTTGTAATTCCAGCATCAAATTGCACAGTGGCATCGGAGCGTCTCACGTCATTTACAACTGCTAGATACTTTTGCGTCTTCTTTTTTTTTATTTTAAGATATTTTTTGGGGCTTTTTGCCTTTGATGGGATTGGATGGTGAATAGCATGAAAGGAAGCAAGTGGGACAGAAATGGGGCAGGATCGGGAAATTACCTCGGGTCTGATTCGAACCCGAGTCCCCAGATTTATGGTGTGGCTCCTTAGCCAACTGAGCCACGGCGTCCCCTTCTCTGCATCTTCTGATGGACTGCTGCTGCTGTTGCTCCTTCTGAAGCGGGTTCACCGAAGTGGATTGACTCCATGTGAAACGTGTGTTGACCACTGCTCCAGCCGGACCTGATTGCAGTAATAGGGTCCCGGCCCATGTTGGGTCCGTCGGAGGCTCTGGGCAGGGGTGGAAGGCGAAAGGGTTAGTGAGTGGGGAAAATGTGTACATGTAAATTCCTCATGAATGGTCAGGGAGAAATGGGCCTCACATCAATTTTCGAGGGAGTATTCCTTGGAAAGATGCCACAGTGCATCTCCTTCATTTTCTTTTTTGTTTGTTCTTTTTTTTTATTATTCTCTCGAGTGTTGATATCACATTTGCGCACGAGTCAATTAATTACTGCTCATGTTATGATTTTCTCATTCACTCACTTGGCAAAATGTGTTGCTTGCATGTAACGACCACCTTGAGAATTTCTTGAGCCAGTTTTACTAGTCACGTGTAAAACATAATCATAATCGTAATTATTTGTTCCCTCTGAAGGAGAGGGTGAGAGAGAGAGAGGGAAGGAGAAAGAAAACCCTAAATAGCTCCGCAGTGAAGCGGGATTTATTTTCTTGTCAAATGCTAATGATGTTCCCTTCCACTCTCCCTAATACAGACCACATGCTTCCTGTGGTAAATGGTTACATACGTACATATCTTGGATGCAAGGAGAATAAGGGGAGAGGGCCATAGGGTGACGGGGTGCACGAGAGAAAGCAAGAAAAAAAAAGTGATGTTGATGCACAATGTCACAGGATTATGGATTCTTGCCTTACATCACTCTTTAATCCCCCCGGCGCGGAGGTTTGAAGGAAACATTGACGCCGTGGATGTGGTCAGTGTTGAGTTAAACTATAGCCTCTCTGGCAGCCCAGTCGTTGTTTTAAGGGATATCGCCAGAGAATTAGAAAGTGACTACATTTTTTTTAGCAGTGTTGTGTACAAAGGTGCCTCCCTCTCCACCAAAGAAAAATAGTCAGTGACAAAAAAATCACAATGTTTCCAGTAACAATTGACTTTCATTTTGGAAGTCATCAGAAATGAAATATCGATCCTCAAGCGATTTCTCAAGCGTTGTGGTTAATGATGGAAGTGTGCACTCTCCTTAACACGCACACACACGCCCACCTCCACCACACTCTCCTTCCACTTTTTGAAAGAAGGGCTTTGAGCTCCCCTGCCGGTGTCTGTAATCTTCACATCGACCTCTTGTGACCTTATTAACAGCGATAGAGCGGCCTTGAGGAACTAGGAGTGGAGGGATGGGGGGAGGCGTAGGGATTGGGGGCCTGCGGGGGGAGGGGAAGGGGTGTTCAAGGTGATTGAGGCGGTGTGCAGCCATTAGGCGCGGGATGTCTTGAGAGGTGGCTTTTGAAAGCCTCAGGAAGCATGTCACAGACACCCCCTCCTTTCCTCTCTCCATTCCCCCCCAATTAAGGTGACGACTGGCTCAGCAACACTGGGCCCTGTATCCCTAAAGAGAAGCATTTCACTCGGTGCATGTGTGAGCGTTTGTGTGTTCAGGTCGGCATGCCTGTTTGTGCTGGCCTTCGCGTCATTGGGAATGATAAGTTGCGGACGGCTCCTGTTTGCGCTTATTCTTCTTGTGGCTTTTTCATGACTCTCACAGAGAAGCAAACAGCACAGTGAGTCAAAGAGTACACTGCCTGGGCTCCCCAACACTTTACTTATGGAGTCGAAAACTTTCTGCGCTGCCAAGTTTAGAGGACAGACTAGTTTATTACCTTAAGCGGCAACCCTCACAAATGATGAGTTTCCCAGTGAAAGAAGCTCACGTAGTTTTACTAGGGGATTTGCGTATGCCTGAAAACACACACACACACTTACACACACACAGCACATACCCAGTCACACTCATTTGTATGTTTAAATATTGTTTTAGTAATTTTAAGGTTAAATGGTGCCATTGTCTTTTTCTCCCCTGTACTGTGCAGCAGATTTGTTGAAGACGTCGGCTGTCTGGACGCATGACTAGCATCGCTCGTCTGGCCAGAGATTCCACTGGTAAGTGCCCCTTTTCCATTTATCTCTGTCACATGCTAGCGAGACATAAAGCCGCGCTGGGTTAAATATGTTTGCTTTGACATACTTAAGTCTGAGACGTGGATTTTTCTCAACGTGTTTGTCAAACACACTTTTTTTACCCCCTCTCAAACACTTTCCTGTGCAGATCAGTCATGAAACGCCTGTCTTGATTGTCTACAGTCCCTCCATCTCTCTCTCTCTTTCTCTCTCTCTCTCTCTCTCACCCTCACCCTCAATCAATGTGTCTGTCTCTCTCTCTTTCTTTCTTTCTTTCTTTCTTTCTTTCTTTGACTCGTTCTTCCTCTCTGTCCTACAGACATTTACAGTCACTAGTTCAAATACACATACGCCATTCAGGATGAGGCCATTTCGAGTAAGTCATTTTGGACCATTTCCTGGTAAATTTGGTCTGTCTGCTCAAAGTGGTCCACATTAGGGACAGGACAGACAGTGGGAGAGGTGGGGGGGTGTTGATGTTGGGTTTGTGGCAGGGGGTGGCAGCGCAAGGAAACGCGAGGAAACTCATCATACTGGCGGTTGATTGGCTGGTAAACATAGCTGGGATTTCATATGGTGGTGGCAGACGTTCAGTGCCGTAGTGTTGTCACAGTACACGAATGATCTACTTCATGCAACCTCTGCTTTTTTTATTTTTAGAATCAAATAATAACTTATTACCCTCTTTAGTACAACCTTTTGAAAATACCATTGTTTAAGTAGCATTTTACATATACTACTATCTACAATACTTGCAGTACTATTTCACCGGATCTTGGGCTCTATTTTTCACACCAGACAAGTTAGACAGTTAGAGTTAGAGAAAAACATAAATATAGAAAAGATTAAAAAAATATATAAAAACAAGAACATCAAAACATAATAATTGATTTACTTTAGTAAGAGCAAATATTTTTGCATGTTACCCTTATCCATGTCCCTTCCTCAGGGATTTAAGTATTCAGGTATTTTAACAAAAGCTGAAATGCCGTGAAGTTGCCGAACACAGCAAGAAAGATCAGAGGTGGCGATAGTGTACCTTTGATGAAACATAATCCTTATATATCTGTCAAAAGTGTCAAAAAATGTGTTGCCCTGTTGCAACACAGGCTGTATGCCAGGATCACAAAAGAATATGCACTCTTGCCTAAAGGAGGTGCACTGAAGTCATTCAGGAAGTGTTAAATTCTTGTGTTTGTAACTCAAACATCGCACAGGAAACTTTGCCAGAAGTTGGCGATGGTTGCTAAACAACGGTATGCCACTTTCCATCCACTCTGTAGCTCACCCAAAACATTTTCTGACACACTGGTTATTACTCTGATACCTGATCCTTCTTAGACCCTCATCTCTTCTCTTTCCAGCCCCCATCTTCTGCTCGTCTCTCTAACGTGTTCAAACAGGCGCTGTGGAAAGCCTAAACCCGTTTTCCTTTTGTTTCACTGCGACTGGGTCATTGGGAGCAGCGAGTTGAAGTGTGACCTCTAAATTTAGTTTTGACTCTCTCTCTCTCTCTCTATCAAATTTAAATTGAATTTTCTCTCTCTCCCTCTCTCTGTCTCTCTCTCACCATCTCTCCCTCCCTACCCCTCTCTCTCTCTTTCTCTGTGTCTTTTTCTCTCTCTCTCTTTCTTCCTCTCTTTTGCACCTGCGACCTTTCTCACATGTCCACCAAGTCATTGCACACTCACGATAAACACAGCGACTCTTCCTTACTCTCCCTAGCGACCAAGCCACAGAATACATCTGTCAATGCCAAATAAACCTTTGCTCCAACAATTCACCTGAGGACTCAACAAGGTTCAACAAGGAAAAAAGGATGTGTAGTGTCCGTGAAGTCTCCCTTTGGGTGTCTCCGTCATGGAGAAAGCAAGTAGAAAACGGCAGGTTAATTCTACACACAATCTCACATTGGGCAGTTCAACCACCAATGTGTGCACCACTAATAGTGGGTGAACAAAAAAGGTTCCAGTCAAGTTCAGCTGTGTCTCGTGTCGCACTCTGGCCACACTCACAGGTCAGAGGTCGCCGGCTGAGACAAACCCCCCGTAGCACACCTTAACAGGCCAGCTGCAGCCATTTTTGCAGACGCTTCAGGTCCATAAAGGCCAGAGGCAATCAAGCATGGCTTCTTCCCTAAAGCCATCACCATACTCAACTAAAACATACACCAAAACAATCAGTCATATCTGCACTGCGCCACCAGACTTAAACTACCTCTCCTGTTCATATTCATCCACTGGACTTAAGCATTTTCCCATGTCTCTCCTCAAATTCCTCAAATCTGTGTCTCTCTACAAATCTGTGTCAACAAGTGTCTGTGCTCGCAATCCGCCTGTATGTATGTCTGTGTAATTCCTTTAACGTGTGTATTTATGTTTATTTAACTTTATAGTTCCTTTATAATGTGCTCAGCAGTTTTATGGAGATGGGTCCTGACATTTCATTGTACTGTGTATAATGACACTAAAGGCATTCAATTCGACATTCAATTCAAGACTAGGCCGAACTCAGACCGGAGTGTCTGGGGGGACAGGGGTAGAGGGAAGAAGGGCTGACTCCCAGAGTCAAAATATCGCTGCGAGGGAACCAAACAGCTGTGTTGACTGTCTAGTCTCGGGCAAGTGATTATAAACTGCAAGTCGCAGGCAGGCTCGCAGGCCGGCGTGTTCTTCAAGCTGTCTCCACTTTGATCGTGCGGCGTTGTAAACAGTGTGATCACCTAGGGCTTCAGATAATGTGCTCTGTTTTATTGCCTTAATGAGTGGGTAGAAATGTTTATCTACGACATGCTCCAAGCGATTTTCTTTTCTTTTCTTTTTTTTTTTTGCTTTGTTCTGAATTCTGACCGATCTGGTGAAGGGGAGTAAGACGCCCGCCATGCTGTTTGTTAGCATTGTTGCTCCTCATAACACCTGTTATTGTGACTTGTCTGCTGGGACTAATTAGTAGTCACACATGGATCTCTGTTTCTTTTTGTTCCTCTCTCTCTCCTCCCCACCCCATCATGCCTACTTTCTTTCTTTCTTTCTTTCTTTTTCCTACACATGTATTTCTATACATCCTGGATCACCCATCATAGATGGCAAGAGCAGACATTTTTGATGAACTGACTGAAGAGTCCCATCGGTGTTTGTCACCCAGGCACCATGTCTGTGGAAGAACTCTCTCTTTCTGTGTGTGTGTGTGTGTGTGTGTGTGTGTGTGTGTCTCTGTCTGTCTGTGCGCATGCAAACCTGTGTGTGTGTGTGTGTGTGT
>JAGFZM010003720.1:0-25120 GCA_017657215.1 Limnothrissa miodon
TTGTTTTCAACTTCTGTCAATTGTGACACACACACACACACACACACACCCACACACACAAAACATTATCATCAACATGGAGATTGAGAACTACATTGAACATTGACAGTTCCTCAACATTTACCTTAAAGGCACTGGCTGTACATCAAAAGGAAAATCTTTGTTGTGTGTGAGAATATTCTTTATGACTGCAAGTACAAGCAGAAAGAAAAGTTTACAAAAAAAAAACATGAACAAACCCAAAAGACCAACATTGCTTAGATTTCAGATTTACCAAATCACGAAACTATCTTTTGGGAAAGATGGATGCATCACTTACTGGGTTCCAGTTTCTTCAGATCCTCCAGCTTGAACTCTTCCTCTGACTGTGTGCTCTGAACACATTTACACATATACATTTATACATAGAACATTTCTCAAGTATAAGTACCTATCAGGACATAAGGCCCCTATAAGCTTACATATGCATGACAAAAATATTTCATCAACAGTAGACATACCTGTAGGGAAGCACTCCGCATTTCTAGACATGTTGCTAATTTTCCAAGGGTTTTCTGTCAGAGAAATTACACAAGATATGGGTCAATTTTACAGTTTCATTCTGCTAACATATTAAAGACAATCGGTAATACTGAACATATAGTAAGAAATCCAAACCTTTTGATCTTCTGAAAAGTCATGTGAATTTGTTGACTGAACCTCCTTCTGCAATTGTCTTGCAAGTCTAAATAAATAAATGAGACGACATATGTTGACATACAGCTTACGCATATCTTGCTACCCACACTAATGAGGGAAGGAAGACCAGGGTTATTAACACTGTCTTAATGCTAACCACTTCCACCCCAAAAATAAGACTACCTTAAATTTTCCCTTCTCATTCTGCTATAGTGCCACAACTACTTAAACTGAGTATCAACTAAAATCAGTTTGATAAGATAAAAGAAATATGAGACTAGTGTAATGCCAAGAATACTATGCTGCTCACAGCTAAAGCTGATATAGAGCACGTTCTGCAATAACTGGCTATTTTGATCACTCTTTTTGGTCCTCTTCGCCACCTACTGGTCAATATAAAGTATTCTACAAGAGAGAAGCCTACGCAATAGAAGCCAAAAGTCCTTGTTTGGGCAAGGTAAAAAAGCTCCACTTACAATTTAAAACAGTTAATTTTTCCCAATGGCTGTAAGCAAGAAAAAAGAATGAAAAAATATTCAAGCATAATTAAGCAATATGACATGACAACTGACATGTAAACTGAAGTTCCACCCATACCAATGAGAGGGTGTGGCGCCTAATTTCGTTTTAGCGATTTGAGACTGTCCACAAGTAACGGAATGCCCTGACTTTTGGTGGTTTCAGAGAGGCCTGGACAACGCAACAATATATTTTCACATTATGGGAGATTAACAGCATTCTGTCTGAAAAGCACCTCGATGAACTGCAGGAACAGTGTCACATTAAAATATAGATACATACCTACTAGCTAGATAGAACTTTGCCTGTGTTTATGCTTTGGAGTAAGTGATATCAACACGTTGGTGTTGTAGCCCCTTGTCCACGTAGAGGTAACCCTTCATTGGGTACAATTCAACTTGATATTACAGCAACACAGAAACAATCGATCCAGGCTACCTTGTTTTGAGCAACAGTCTTCCTACCACTCAACCGCCCATAGTGATGGCCATAAGGTTAAATAATTAAAGATGATTTTTACCACTTACATTTGATATTCATCAATTGCCTCCACTAACTGTCCCCACGAATCAAAGTCTGTGCCTTTTTTGAAACTTGCATGCCATTTCTGGATGGTCTTGGTGACATCGGACATTTTTCCGTAGTAGTGATGCACAAAACGTTTCAGGTTAACATTGCCGGTGAGATACTATTTCCTAGCCTACATCGTCTGTTTCCCAGGTAGCTAGCAGACTACAAGCTCACAGATAAACCGGTGATACTCCACACTGACCAAGCCCTTCTGCTGGTGCATCCAAACCACACTGGTAGGGAAAGGAAGTCCAGCCCCTTGGATTAAGCTACATCGTTTGGTGGGCAGTTATTACTGTGGAAATATTTATTAACACGTCGTCAATGACATGCACGTAAATATAGGGTGCAAAATGTTAGGATTTTATTTATAAAGTAAAATGTGTGATGACACAGCTGAAGTCTTATGAATTGTTTTGCCACTCCCTGTCAGTGTAGCTGTGCGACTATCATGTTAATGTGTGCTCTCACAATGTAAAACCGACAACATTCACTACGTCCCTCTATGAGTCGTGTTACCTTTTTTCTCATCAGGCTAGGCTAACGTTACTAGATGATGTGGTAGTGGTAGCATGACATGGTCGAGCTAGGCTAGGCCAAAAAGGCAGCATCAAATATTAATAGCTTAATTAATTACGTTACTTCTACGTTACGTCGTCAAACGGATGGTCTGGATCAACTTCTCAAATGATTCTTTAAAAACACAAATCATTACATTAACAATACACAATATTCAAATCGGCGTCAATTTCTTAGAAGTTGTGTGTGAACCAAGAACTACAACAACTGCAGGAAACTGGCAATTACGCCAACGATGACATTATCCAATCAAAGTGTTAGAGCATTACGTAATGTTAGACAATGGCCAATCGGAATCAAGGGGACGTCATACAACATGATACAGGAAGATGCATTTTTTTTTACTCATTGTTTTATTTCCTGTATTGAATGTTCGACTGCTGCAATCCTGACATCTGAGGTTTGACAGGTGTTTGTCTTGTTTAGTTCTGACATGTACTGTTTGTCGCTGACGCTTATGTTTGACAGGGAACACTGTAAAATAGTTATATTTTACTATATCGCTTTTTAGTTAGTGGGAAGGTTGCCTAGAGCCTTGTTTACATTAGCCATTCTTTAACCGATGCTAGCTTGCTAGAGACACATTCCGTTCTTTCCAGTTTTGATGCTTACATAACGATAATTTTCATTCTGACTTTAACATAACTTTAACTGTACTTTTACAGCGTGTTAACATTGTCTTTCGGAGGCATAGATCCGAGGCCAATTAAATGTTTTCTATTTCGGTGTAGCTAGCTTGCTAATGACTTTTTGACTCGAGCAGTTATCCCTGATCGTACCAGTCATCCTTGACATCTGACTTGGATTTAACGGTTTTACATTTTATTAGGCTCTCGCCTACCTATCAGTAACTCATAATTAAAAGGAAAATATGTTCAAGTTCCCAAGAACTCATTGGTAACAGGATATCCACATTTCATGCAGTCTCAGTTGTTCTCATGTAGTGTACTGTAGTTTTACGTGGCTCTATCGAGCTAAAACTCCTGGCATAGTTTTTTTATATACCACATTTATCTACCAGCTTGATTTGCAGTACTGTCAGAATGGCCCACTGGTTTCATCGAAATCCTTTAAAAGCCACTGCACCAGTCTCTTTCAATTTGTATGGAATTGCTGGGAGTCCTGCAGCCAACAAAATATGCAAGTATGTTAAATGGGCTATTAAATTTAGAGTCTGCTCATATGTATTTTTTGCTTACATGTATATGTGATTTTAAAACAGTCTCTTAAGCAGTCTCTTAATCACTTAATCACAGTCTCTTGATCAGTTTAAATCATAATATGAGACATGCCTACCCATATATACTAATGCATGCTTAGTTTTTGTAGCAGTGATTTTTTTTTTTGCACTGTGAGCATTTCACTACTATATATATCTGTACATATAATCTTTTTTTTTAAATATATCCAGCGACCTGAGAACAACCAGAGCAAGGCTTCTGGAGATGTTTACAGATGTCACCTGTACCCCAGAGATAATGAAGAATGCCACTGATGCATACTTCTCTCTTTTACAAGGTAAGGTTCTTTATGTGTGCGACTGCTGTATGTGCACTTAGCATAGAGACTCAGGTCACTTTACCCTCTTTGGTCAGGATTTGTGCGCCCGCTTTGCCAACTAAAACTTCTGTGTCTTGTGTCATGCTAATGTGTTTTTGTGGATGCTATTAAATTGCTGGCAATGACACAGGGTTCATTGCCTCTCTGGATGGTACCACACAAGAGAACAAACTGCGGTACATTCAAAACTTCAAGTGGACTGACACTTTACAGGGCAACACTGCGAGGTAATATTGCTATGACAACCAATTAGTGACAAGTCAAAATAGTTCCTAATCCAAAATTAGTTGCTTCTTGTTGTTGTGTCTTTCTATTATTAATCTCTCTTTCTGTGCCTTCTTAATTGTCAGTGTTTCATGTCTGCTAATGATATTCTACATGTGATGCAATTACTGTTCCCACTATGCCTGTGTATGGCAAACTCTGGAATAGAATGAATGAATTTCAGTCAAACTCATTCCATAAGATATCAAACCAGATATTTGTCAATTTAACAAAATTATGCCTTTTTCATTAATATTTTTGTGCCAACATTGATTGGCTTAGACTAATGTCTGCCACTAATGTTTGTATTCGATTCACTTGCACATCATAATTTGGTGTTTCGTAGATATCAGTGATATTCAAGTCACAGTTAGATTTTGTGTGTTTTAATGTTATTTTACTCAATATCTTATAGTGCCCAACAGGATGCTGTGTTTGAACTGGTTTCAATGGGATTCAATGTTGCAGTTTGGTACTCCAAGTATGCCTCAAGACTGGCAGGCAAAGAGAAGTAAGTTAAAAGGGGTAGAATTTTTATATTACTCTATAGTAATTAACAAGTGTTCATTTTTCAGGTTGCATTTGTAATCCTCTACTTTTTCTTCCTGTTGGCAGTATTACAGAGGATGAGGCCAAAATTGTTCACAAAAGCCTGAAAGTTGCAGCTGGAATTTTCAAACATCTGAAGGTATTTTGTAGGTTTTTAAAATTTGATCAGTCTCACAAGAACTAGTTCATAGTTAAATCCAGGAAATCATCCAAAAAACATGGCATTGACAGTGCTTGACATTGCCTAGTTCTGCTGTTAGGTATGAGAATATGGAAATGTGGTGCAATCTAAACCAAATTCCGGAACATCAACTTACGCTAACTAATGGGGAGGCGGGAGTGCAAAAACCAAAACAAAGTTTGCTATGCCACTCATCAGACAGTGCTTGCAGCAATTTCTCAAATTCATTCTACGTTGCACCCTCGTTCTCGTACCTACCAAAAGCTCTGAGCAATGTTAAACAGCAGAGTAAGGTGGCCCTGAAGTGCAAACCACATTAACAAATTAATAAGCACAAAAACAAATTCAGAAACAACTGGAAAAGTGAGAGACACAAAAACAAATGAAGAATCAGAAAAACAAACTGAGAAGCACAATTACATTAAGAAACCGGAAAGGGTAGGTACCAGTCAACAACAGCAGACATCACTGATTGGACCAGTGGCTTTGGACTTGGCAGCGGGTCCGAACGAGGGCATAGCAACAAGTCCATAGCAACAGGTATTTTTAGCGACTTTACAAGCAATTAGCTTGCCCGTTTATCTGATATTACACAGTTAATGTTGTTTTGAAGCTATGACGCCGTTAGTGAAGTTACCAGTAAAACCAAATAACAGTTCAGACGGTTAACAACTGTGTGTAGGCTCATTATGAATCGTGATTTGTCTACAGTACGTGAAGCCATTGAAGCTATTGTTTGTCTACTTGAAGCTATTGAAATAAAGCCAAGTTCATCACAATATTTTGATTACACTTGAGCATATCCAGTATCACCTCGTAGGCCTATGTCCTGAATCAGAATATTCTCAAATAGACAGCTGTTACGTTTGTATAAGACATCTTTTATTGATTCCCTCGCGGACCACTAGAGGTCACAGGCAGACCACACTTAAAGAAACACTGAACTAGACGGAACAGCCCGTCGTCCAATCAGTGATGTCTGCTGTTGCTGACTGGTACCTACCCTTTCCGGTTTCTTAATGTAATTGTGTTTCTCATTTTGTTTTTGTGATTCTTCTTTTGTTTTTGTGATTCTTGATTTGTTTTAGTGTTTCTCAGTTTTGTTTCTGTGATTCTTAATTTGTTTTTGTTTTTGTCAAATTTTGTAATGTAATTGTGTTTCTCAATTTGTTGTTGTGTTTAGTAATTTGTTAATGAACAAATTAGCCATTACAGAAGAAGAGCCATTACAGTCACTATTCATAGCAGTTTATAGTATCTTCCCTGCCTATCAGAAATCATTAACCGTCCAGTTTCACACTATACCCGTGTACTATTACGATTTACTAGTCTACTATTTACAATTTTATTAGGCACCTTTTTTTGGAGCAGAACTTTTGTTTTTAAACCATAGCTGAAATTCCTGCCATTGTTGTTCTGTTGGTCTTCACCACTCCCAGGAGATCCATATTCCTCGCCTTATTACTCCGGCGGAGAAGGGTCGGGACTTGGAGCCAAGGGTCATTGACACCTACATAGTCCAATGCCAAGCCGAGGCCCAGGAAGGTAAATTCTTACTCGTCATCACGGCTGTTTGATTGAAGTGTCTGAGGCCTAATTTATGACCCATGTTTCATTCTTTGCCCTCTAGTGACCATTGCCAGAGCCATTGAGTTGAAGCATAATGCCAATCTCATTGCAGCCTTAGCCTTTGAGACGGCTAACTTCTATCAGAAGGCTGGTGAGGCTTCCATTAGACCATTTGTTTCCATGTAGCCAATGTACAAACAATCTTTTACACTTAGGAATTATACAAGTGTCCTTACCGTGTCCTGAATTGGTCCTATCTGTATCATAGACCACACACTAAACACTTTGGACCCGGACTACAGCAGCAAGTGGAGGAAGTATCTCCAGCTCAAGCAGCACTTCTACATGGCCTATGTGAGATCCCAAAATGAACATATTCCAACATACTATGATTATACAGTTACTCTCACTGTGGTGCTATTTAGTCTGTAGGTTGTATGGGTTTTCTGTGTCTCGGGTCAGTTTGAATGTGCTTGAGCCGCTATCCTGACAGACACCTTTCTTTGACATGGCAGGCATATTGCTACCACGGGCAGACTCTCCTTGCCAGCGACAAGTGTGGAGAAGCAATAAGATCTCTGCAAGAAGCAGAGAAATGTGAGTGCATGTATGCATGCATAGAAGAGAAGTCTTCAATGTCTGATTTATTTATGAACTGTAATGGAAATGAAAGTGGAGTTTTCTAAAGCGTAGCCTCATGGCTTGTATTTGGCTGTTTTTATGAGGCCCTCTCTCTGATACAAGGTGATAATATTTGAGAAATTGGGGAAAGCAAGTTGTTTAACTAGACACAGTTGATGTTTGTAAACAATCTTTGGTTTAACTTGTGTTAAGCGCTTTGTGACATGCCTTTTGTAAAAATGCGCTATATAAATAAAATTGAATTGAATTGAATTGAATTAACTGACTAAACAAAGGGTGACTTGAGCACACTCTAATGGTCCAGGCTTCATGCGCGTACTTAGAAGGCTGTGTCTGCCCTGTTGTCGTAGGCTACTCGAAGGCTGAGGCTTTGTGTAAAGAGTATCGGCAGACCAAGGGCCCCGGCACCACGGCCAAGCCCTCCGAGCAGCTCTTCTTCCTGAAGCTTGGTGGCCTCATCAAAAACACGCTGGAGAAGTGCCAGAGGGAGAACGGCTTCATGTGAGTCGAGAGACCTCCGATTCCCGCACACAGACGTCCCGTCTATTCTTATGTTTTATTCTCTCTCACATTAGGACTGTTTTTCATCATGTCTGTTAGAATGTGCATCACATTGTTTGCCCTAATTAAGTTCTAGACATTCACTATGCTATTATATTCTTGATTTGAGTCCTTGTCAACAAATCTTCGGATGTGAGGATTTTGACAATTTAATAAAAAGGAAAAACAAATTTGCTAAATCAACAACGTGGACTCTTACAGACCCATACAGCAAACACTGAGGACTCAGCACAGTTCTCCCATGGGCCACATAATGCTCAAGAAGTTTGCCTTGTTGTAGACTTTGTCCTGTGTTGAAATTAGAATGTTTGTGTTCCAGCTATTTTCACAAGGTTCCGGCTGAGGCCCCATCACTGGAGCTGAAGGCCAGCTATGGCCTGGCAGAACCTGTCGCCTTTGAGCTCCCTTCCGTGAGCGACCAGTGCACCCCTGAGGCCTACGCGACCTTTGACCTCACCAAGGGGGCTAAAGACGAGAAGGTAACTGCACCTTACTAATTTAAAGCATGCTGCATATGCACCTACCTTGATCTTATTTTACCTCAAATAAATGCAGTCTAATCTTTTTTTGATGGTTTAATTTTGTTTGATGGTGATGGTTTAACTTACAATTTACAAGTGTGGTGTTAAAATATTTTAATAGGAAACCTACAACCCTTAGAAAAAAATCAATTCCTGTTTTGCCTTAGCATATTAGTAGTGTTACATGTGTTGCAACCTTAACGTGTGTGTGTTTGTGTGTGCTAAAGGCCAAGTCTAAACAGGACGAGGAAGTGAAGCCAGTGAAGGAGCCTGACCTGAAGCCTCAGAAAGACACCGGCTGCACCATATCCTAAGCCTGTCCATCCACACATCCAGAAGATACAGGTGGTCACACATGCACCCCCAAAACTCCCAACACGACAGGAGTCCAGATTGCTTCATTGCAAATAAACCCTGTACAGTGACTGAAGCCTCTCTCATTAGCTAGGCCACAGCAGCCTGAATACTTACATTTGCTGGTTTGACTTAATCTGAGAACCTGCTTGACTTTTGAGAGCTGATGATGGTGAAGGAAACATAAAATTGGTTACAGTTTAAATCATCAATCACACGCCAAGGCTGCATGCATTATTATAATGCATTTGTTTATTTTTATTTGTAGTGGTTTATAATCAGTAAATTTTGAGGTGTTTTTTTTTCTTTTTTTCTTTGTAGTAGCTCATTTTATACATTCTAATAGAAATGTAGCACAGTTATTGTAACTTCTCATTCTCTTGAAGTCTGGCCACATTTTTATGGACCATGTTCAGTACTGCATTAGGATTTGAATAATTGTAGAGGTTTCCACAGTACGTCATGTATAGCACTCACAGACCGACTACTTGTCCAACGTCAAATTAATCATTGAGTATGGCGCACTAACGTTGCACACCTTAGATGTAAATTACTTTAATGTTTCCATTCACCTACCTTCCCAAGGCCTCTTTTCTTAAGAGCAGTGCGCAAGATGTCCATCGGGCGTCACATCTTAGCATTCATCTCTCTTGTGCTGCAGCAGCTTGAGAACAGGGATGGGCTTGTGTTCGGGTCCCAGTTTAGCATGGGCCTAGCTGTTTCCCATCCCATCCCAAGAGGAACAGTAATGTACATATGCCAGTCAAATTGGATACAGCCACACAGGGCTGTCAAAATCAAAATCGACTCCAAACTGGGAGCGCCATTGTCGTATGGCAGGATGGAACGTGTCACCATTTGGCACATTGAGGTGACAACCCCCCCCCCCCCACCCCAGCAGCAGTGAGTTGCTTTGGCATGCCACCATTTCTGCCCTGAGTCTCCATCCCCACCACTGTCTGAGGGACGTCTGTCTTGTGCTCTTAAGCCTGTAATAGTTCACCGAATGTCTGGCAATTTTCAATGACCTAGTTATGGCAGAATATCTTGGATTATTTCACAAGTCAGCCACCTCAAAATAGTTATGAAGTTTGTGACACAGGGTCTTTAATGAAAGTTGTTGCCCAGGTTATTGTTGTGTTGTATACAACTGAAATGTGGTAACTGCATATTAGGATATGACAGACAAAGCTTTGCCAGCTTTGTGTTTGAAAATTTTTTTGGCCACAGGCTTTTCTTAACCTTAACCTTTTCCCCAACCTTATTAGTAATTTTGTGTTGGCTTACAACTGCTGTGTAATGACTTGTAGTATCACCCGAGTTGCAAAATCCCATCATGTGACATGTTGTAAAACTACAGTAATTTTGTGATAAAGGTTATTTGTTTTCTAAGCTTTTTGCACTTTACCATTGTCTTATTGAAAGTGGCCTACATTTGGGGAGACTTCAAAGCGTATTATAAAACATAAAAACAATAACAGTCTTGTAGATAGAAGCTTCTTTTTCTCTAGTTGTAAGTATTGAAACACCCCATTGTAATTCTATTTTAGTGATTGTGTGCTTAAATGAATTCATTCATTTACAAGGATAATGGTTATATAAACTGTACTTATATATGAAAGTTAACCCCGAGGTCATCGTCATGTATTTATCAGTTTTTCCATAATGAACATGCACTTCAGTCAAAATTAAAACAATCCCTATGGTAACCACATTTTCGCATTGTCTTGGTCATTTTTTCATTAAGCAATATATGGGTTGCAGCATACTGCTTAAACAACAGCAATAATATTAAAAAATATATGTTTGTAATCATCATACTTACCATATTTACTCATTTGGTAAGCACCTGTTGACTGAAACCCTCCACATTCTGCACAGTACATAGAAGATCCCTGTGTTGTCAGTGAACATTAATTTGCACCTCTGGAATAACAGACACAAACATCCACATGCAGCAGTGCAGGATTTTAATGAGCCCACACTTGTGTTATCAGACTTCAGTGCTGCTGCAGGACCTGGAAGTCCGGTTTGTCTTAGTCAGTTCATTGTATGTCCTATCAGTTGCAGGGTGACGTGACAAAATATTTACTCTGAACTGAGAAATACCAGTCTTGTGCCTTGTGACGTTTGCACCTCCTCCCAAGCATGTGACGATGAATGGCAACTTAACAGTAAGTTCTGTAGTCTGTTATTGTAATACATTTTCTTTACTGGTGATTTGATGTTACGTAGTTGTGGTTAGTATATTAAGGATTTAATCTATGCTCTGTCAGTAGTTACACAGTGCAAGTCTACTTGAGTCATATGACATGGCAGGAAACACAGTTGGGTAGCTCAGTCGTCTTTCACTCTTTCGAGGCTGTTACTTTTTTAGTCTAAATAGGTTGTCATGACATTTTCCAATCTTTTTAGTCAGCCTAGTACTATTGAGCGAAATCTGTGACTATCTGTATTGTGTTATGTTTACTTTTGGGTAAAGACAGTTCTAGAAAAAAAAAATTAAATCAAGGCTGCATAAAATTGAAGATGGCTTTTGAAACAACCAACATTCCATTTAGGTGTACAGTATAAAAATATTAAATATCTGTTTTTTTGCTGTATGGATTTTTGCTTTCCAAGGACCTTTGCAAGCAAGAGAAACCTTTCGACCAAGACTGTCAATCAGGTGACAGGCAGACCATCTACTTCTCTAGTGGGGAGACTTTGGGAGAGAGTGAGGAAGAGGATAATGAGGATGCTTTTCAAAAGGAGCCCTTTTCTGCTGACACAGTGAGTTTTGGGGACAGTATTTTACTGCTTGCAATGAGGGTGGCAGTGGCATTTCTGTTAAAAAAATTAAGTAGTCAATGTGTTATTGAGTGTGTGTGTATGAGAGTCTTTTTTAGCTGTCAAGTAACTACATTGATAATATTATCTCTGAGTGTTCTAGGCAAACCTATCTTGGAAAGAATATTCATGGTTCCTAGGGAAGCAAATTGGGAAAAAGTCATTACAAAGTGAGTGACTTGAGAAGAAAATGATTTTAAGTTGTTAGCTATATTCACTGTTATTGTGCCAAATGAGAAATGTTATGAATAATCATTCAAAATGGATAATGGCTATTCTTTTTACCAACAGCCTGTGAATATCTTGGAGGAAAACTGGCCCGTCTGTTTGGACTAGATGCTGCTAAGTACCAGTATGCCATAGACGAATTCAATCGTGAGGAAAAGGTGTCTGGTGTTCTGCCTAAAAATATTTATTTAATATCAGTTATTGACATTTATAATATAGGTTAAACTTGTTGTTATTTACAATGTCATGTTAATGTTAAAAAAAATCTCTTCTGGTTAATATGACTTAACAACTTCTCTCATCCGTCTTTTGGTAACCTTAAGAAAAGAAAAAATACTGAAGAGGACTCTCTTGATGCCTTTGTGGAAGGTGATGCAGAAAACATTAGTCTTGCGCTGAAAAAGCACAGAAAATATGGAGCTGCCAACGAATTTGAAGTTCCCTGTACCAAGTCATTTAATAGCTCATTTAATGTGGAGCACAGTGCTGATGGCACTCACAACAAGGGATACCAGGATGATGATTGATATTCTGTTAAATGTCTGTTTAAGTTTATCAAATCATTCTGTTTTTTTACTTTTGTTATGAGCCCATAACCTACAGCAATGTAGGCCCCAAGAAAAAAATAAAACCTCTGTCTCGCTCTGTAATCTGTACTTTGCTTGTTTTGCTGTTTACACTGAGACTGCATGTCCTCTGTGGTGGTGGTGTTTCAGAAGTGTACAGATATTGTGCCATCTGCCAAACTCTGTTTTACGGGACGCCAGTGATTATGTGGGTATCATCACTGGTCTTTAAAACGTCGTTTTTTTGCACCAATTATAATATCTACAATAGGCATGGCTAATACAGTCTATGGGTGGTTCAATTCATCTGCTGATTTATTGCGTCACTGATCTATCTTGATCACTTTAGAATCTTTGTAAAAAAAAAGTCTCATGTCATTATTCTAAGATACTATCTCAGAATAACAAGAGGATATGTCCTTATTCCGAGATAATATCTCATTATTTTGAGATGCTATTTTAGATTAGATAATATCTGAGAATAATGATATACTATCACAGAATAATGAGTATCTCATTGTAGCCTATCTCTTTCCTCTGAGACAGTAGAACCCATTGACTTTACAGTCAAAGGAGAAACTCTGTTGTATTATGGGAAGGGAAGCAGTCTATAGGTGGCGCTGCTGAAACGCGTCTGCAATTCTGGACCAGACTGGTTGAACAAAAGTTAGCAGCTCAGATTTTAGCAGCCAAGGAACTGTGTCTAATGGCAAGAAAGAAACATGCAGGAGAGAAAGCGTTCGAAAAATGAGCAGTGTTCTGCATAAAAGGTAATTATCAGTCCGCCAACAGCGACTGGGCATTCCAACGTTACCAGAGGATATTAATAATATTTTAACATTTTAATCATGACGTGAATGGCAGCATTGCTAGCATTCGCAGAACTGCACGAATGTTAAGCTAGTGCATCTCTCAAATTTGCTTTAAAAACTAATGATGGATAGAATATAAGACAACATTTCTTTCCATAGAATATACATGCTATGTTAGAATCATGATAGGTATGGCGGATGAAATAGTGTTCGAAATTTTCAGTCTCAACCTGGTGGGAATTTCTTTTAGCAGCAAAATGCTATGTGCATCAAAGAATTGCTTGCATGACTGCAGAAGCTGTTAATCAGATGTTGTAAAGGTGCATATGAACAACAAATTTATGTTTTCGAAAAAGATTATAGTTCTAATGAGATCGATGCAATATGTGAAATGTTCAGATTATTTCGAATTATCCCACTTGCTTCACACTATAGCAAACAGTGTTTATGTAAAAACAATGCATTCAAGACAAGCATGGACAACCATGACAGATCGTTACTATTGAAGAACGGATATATACTGTAACATTTTACATGCTGTGTGCACGTGTTAATCTATGGTAGCCTTTTAGGAGCCCATTACAGTTAGGCCTAATGTCCAAGATTGACTTCATTCCATAATCTCTATATGAAATATGGTGTTATCCAAACTGCATTGAATTGTTTTATTGTTTTGTTCATGTAGGTGAGGCCTATTTTTTTTTGCCTCATATTGCCACATATTTTCAAATACAACTACAAAACTATTATTAATGACAATTTCTTTTGCCATCGATTTGATTCCATATAAAAGTTGTTCCTTTGTCAGAGTGAAATAGTTTTATTACTTGAAGGTAGTTTAGCTGCGATTATATAAAGGCTGCTATTGTATAAAGGCTACTGTATTGGAACATCTGTTTGGAATGCAATAGCTTGGAATGCTTGGAAACTTGTTTCTTGTTTTTTTTTTCCTAGTTGTGCCACCTTAATGTTCGTTGAATATATCACCAGAACAGCAAAGATGCTTTCAGCATTAAAATGGTATTTATATGGTTAAAAGGAGATGAATTTAAGGTGATGTTAGGTTGGTTTTTAGGATTACGTTTGGATTAAGTTTTCATTTGCAAAAATGACCCAAAAAAATTATTACTTTCATCAATAAATCACAGTGTTCTGAAAAACTCAATTTAAATATACATTGCACTGGATGCACACCATTGACTGTGGACACCATTGACCATTTGAAATGTTTTAAACTTAATCAGTTCTTGACTGGAGATGGGAAAGACGGGAGTCTATATCTTTAACCTTTAACTAGAACCTGTGATCTTATTGACCCATTCAACCCCAATATCACATTGACTATGCTGATAGTGTTGATGGGTGATGAGGGTTGTCTACAGTTCACACCCAAAGGCCAGGAGATATAAATTCCTTTCCCATCTCCAGTCAAGAACTGATGAAGCTTTCTGGATGGAAAGTGAAACGGCTTCGAGCTCAAACAGAAATCCAGTTGCCTTAAAGGTTAAATTTCAGGTTAACCATCACCATCAACTAATGTGTATATAAAGCGTTCAATGTGTATATATTTGAAGATTTTTGTCTTGAAATGCGTTAAAATAACATTTATTGTGGTTTGAAATCGGGAGACCTCGGGATACTTCGGTTTGGCTTTAGGGACCCTCTACTCACTACCACGTAAGTGTAATGTTGTTTGGAACTGCGGCGGAAATGATATGCCCTGGTCACTTCCAGGCTAACGAGTTTTGGCTCAAAACGGTAAAATATAACTTTCTCAAAACACATCCGAATGACATGATTTTGATGTCAACTTCAACGTATGTACTCCCAATCATCCGTAAATTGATCTAAAGTGTATTTTACTCCAGATAATTCCTTTAAGCTGAATACTATGACCTTAAAGGGATTGTTCGGTTTTTAACACATTGAGCCCTTTTCACAGATTGTCTAAAATGCAATAAAGTGGTTGACATCGAAATTTTGACGATTGCTTCTGTCTCGGCTATTTGGGAAATGTAGAATCGCCTCTGCCTGCCTTCAAAATGGCTAGCAATGGGCATGTGTTGTTTCGATCCTTAAAACACTGGTTTTGAAGAAGTGCTACTCACCAAGTAGTTAGTGGTACTCAATGATGTTCCAAAACATGTATCGTAGCGAAATAAAGCTTCCGTCAAGTTTTATTTGGCACTTTGTTTATATGAAGGAGCAAATAGATCCCTATGGTACTTACAAAATGGCACGATACTGGGGTTGGAACATCAGCAAACGCCACTAATCACTCCATGAGTAGCACTTTTTTTTAAAACCAGTGTTTAAAGGATAGAAACAACAAATGCCCATTGCTAGCCATTATAAAGGCAGGCAGAAGCGATTCTATATTTCCCAAATAGCCGAGACAGGAGCAATCATCAAGATTTTGGTGTCAACCACCTTTATTTCATTTTAGACAACCTGTGAAAGGGGCTCAAGTTGTAAAAAAACAAACTATCCCTTTAAGGAAAAGTGATTCCAAGTCCGAGCTACAGTGTTTACCTAGGACTGTAACATTTGTACACCAACTTTCGTATATGTTGAAGCAGATTCAATCTCCTTTCGACTTCCCTGTTAGGTCTTTTTGGCAGACTGCATGATGTACACCGAAACCGGGCAGATGTAGTCCATATGTAGTGAATGTATGTATGTATACGAAGTTATAATGTATGTGTGTAATAAGTGTGCTTGTATATTGTTATGTTTATTAACAAAGTTAAAAGTCGACGAGGATGGGATTCGAACCCACGCGTGCAGAGCACAATGGATTAGCAGTCCATCGCCTTAACCACTCGGCCACCTCGTCATATGCCGTTATTACAATGACCATTATGTAATAACATGATTATTACAAAATAATTACAACAGCTACAAAAGTTGACATTTGGTAAACTTGTTTGGTTAACTTTATCAACAGAAATCATTGATTTTTAAAATATACACAGCTATTTCTTCACCCCAATTTGTTGGCTACGACTTTGCGATGGTTTCGTTAGCAGTAGCATGCACGCTTTGCCAATACGCACGCGCATCGGGTTGTGTATGAAAACCCGGCCAGCTAGCTGGCAAGCTTGGCTACGTGTTTTCCTGTGAATTGTCAAAATGACATTGGAGGAAAGACTAATTTCTGCCGTTTCAGACTATCCAGAGTTGTATAACTCAACTCTAAACTCTTACAAGGACACAGACAGAAAAGCAAAGGCGTGGAGGGCTGTAAGTTTGCAAGTTGAAATGCCAGGTAATGATGTATACATTTTCCCAACAAGCTAGCTTCGTGTTAGCTAAGCTATCCTAGCAAGTTAGCTGGCCAACGAGATTCTTGCTCATGCTATAGCTTCTTTTGCTAACAAGTGAATGTTTGAATCCAACATTAGCCGTGTTCCTCATCTGAGCTCGCATTAGATATGAGAGTAATGCCTTATTGTTTAGTACTTTACATTTTTGTTATGGTTAGTTGGAATTCTCCATGAACTCTCACGTTTCGTTTATATAAGCGTCAAGCTGGTATTTCTGCTTTTTCAACATAACAAAAAAGTGTCATGGCTTAGTAGTTACTGCTACTAGCTTGCCTAATGTTAACATTAGCTTCACCAGTTTTGCTAAATGCTGGTAACGCAAATATTATCAGTGTTAATAACTGTTTGAAGGCACCTTTTAAGTTATGTAGTTACTGACATAGTGCACTAGATCTATATGGTTTAACTGTCTGTTGGAGCTTTCTTTCTGAAATGGAGAGACAACTCTTCTCGTGTGAGATGCATGATTGAACTTTTTATATGTTTACCTGATACATGTGAACTGAGTCTTTGGGTTATGGAGCGCGCTTTTGTTTATTTTTTTTCATTATGTAGAGGAAGACTGTAGGAGAAAATGGAAAAGCTTGAGAGACATGTTCATTAAAGATAAACGCTCTGAGCAACGAAGACGAGCTTCAGGGGGCACGCATCGAAGCTGGAAGTACAGCTGGCAGATGGCCTTTTTGACCCCCTTTATACAGTCGAAGACTTCACAAGCCAATGCGGCCATAGATGATCAGGACGATGAGCGCGACGATGAAGACAGGGAGGACGGCGAGAGACCGGCAGACACCAATTCATCTTTTGTTATACACGAAATAGAGGGAGAGCACAGTGGACTGGATGGCTCCTCACACTACACCCCTTCTGTTTCCCATAAATCTAGCAGGAAAAGGAAATGGCAAGTAGATGGGACAGATGACCTGGAAGATGAGATGTTTCTCTTCAGTTTGCTTCCCTACCTAAGACGGCTACCTTACGCTAAGAAGAGCGCTGTTAAACTGAAAATACATCAAATACTATATGAAGCAGAGTTTCAGTAGACTTTTGCCTATCCTCACATTGTTTAGTTTTTTATACTATGAGAAAATGGCTGTTTCATCTATCATTGTTATAAAGTTACCATGACGATTATTGCACAGCAATGTGTTCTGAACTTTTCTCTGAATAAACCCAACCAGCACATCTGACTAATTTAGCTGTTGGGTGTTTGCAGATTAAATTTCAAGACAATTTTTACTTGCCTGATGTTTTTTTCCCATTGGATCCTGTTAACTGTTTTCACTCTTCATCTTTTTATACTTGGATAGGTTGATTATTTTGCTGTTCTTTATGTTAAGTATTTTGTTAGAATTATTTATGTTGTAGAATCTGCTGTGTTTGTTACTAAAATGTGCATAACCATCATCAGAGAAAACCTGGACATTAGGGTCCCTTTAAAATATTTTGTATTGTAGGTCAGAAACATGCATAAATATCCAAGACTGCGTCTGAGGCCCATTAGATGTAATGTTTAGTGGACATAGTGTATGCATGAAATCAACATAAAAGTAAAATCCTGACACCTCTTATATAGAACACATTTGTTTTGAGAGTAAGATGGTGCCACAGGAGAGTTTAGTTTTGTTTACTTTCAGATCAGAGTCGGTTTACTGAGGTTTGCCACAGAACACTGTGGGCTACTTTGTATGCATTCCCACAGGTAATGGCAATGCTTTGGTCCCAAATTTAATCTATGTGATAAATGCAAAGGCACTCAATCAACAAACTGTTATACTGGAGCCTCTGCATGATTTACTGTACATAGTGCACATTTTTTCACCATCGGGGGGCAGTAAAACACTATAGGCAGAGCACATCATACAGATAGAGGCAAAACCATTTGGTACACCCAAGTTAGGGGGTGTCTATGGAAGAAATATGTCCGTAATGATTATTCAGGTGGTGGCTTACTTGTTACAGATGCAACTGCAGGATGAAGTTTTTGTGCTTGCCCATTAAGTAGTTGTATGATTCTGCCAATAGCATGTAAGCAAATGCACCATGGTATAGAGCAAAACGTGTCACAGAGAGGCGAGATGATTCATGTTAATGGTGAAGTGAACTTGAAACATCTGTTCTGCGCTCCCCACTGATCAAAGGATGTATTGCAACTTGGAGGTAAGAAGTGGTGCGGGATGGTGTGGGTGACACGAGTGGGCTTTGCTTTTTCACATATCGCCATCCAATGGGATACTTCCTACTCCCTGTCCGCCGTAACGCCACAGGGACTCACTTCCTGTTAGAGTACCACAATTCCAAACAGACAACAGGAATTTTTCTGGCGTCATGCTTGAACTCTTACACAGGTCGGGATAAATTAAAGTAAGCGAATGCCATGTTTTCTATTCCTTCCAGCTATGTTTTGGACTGTTGAATGTGGCTGTGTCTTAAACCAGTGAAGTAAACGCAAACCTCACTAGAGACAAAATAACGTTAACTTAGTTATTATACGTAGATTGCTAGCGTTAACGTTACCTTATCCTACTTTAGTGAAGCATACAATTATTCACTGACCACAACCAAATGAACTACGCCATGTGTACTATTATTTGACCATGTTGTGTACTGCCATCTGGTATTTGTTTTTGACCAAGTGTGCTGAACGCTAAGTGTTGTAGCGTTCAACCCCGTTGCACAGCTTTAGGTGTCAATGGATGAGGGGAAAGCATGTTCTCGGCTTGCTTACTTTTGTAATGTAGTTTACGAATAACACTGCAAAGCATGCATTCTACAGTAGCACCAGTCGTTGACCGTAAGGAGATGGCTAATTTTGCTAATAGGCTAGCTCTTACCCTGTAAGCAAAGATGCGTCTCGCGGCGTGATGCAATTTTTGCCATGGAATGTGATTAGTCCTCATTGCCTCGGTGGATCGATAGAAGATCACGGTCATTAACAAAAGTAATCAAGTGGAAAGTATGTTTCTGTTACGATGCTTGTTACCGTATGTTCCGTACAAAAACAAATCACTACTGCAGTAACAGTTTTACAAAACTGGCGATATCATTAATTGTTGATCCTCTGACCTAAACGTTACATTTGCTCCTATACTGCCCGTGTCCCTCTCATGGCCCCTTATTGAATCAGTTTAAAGTTATTTGATTTGAAGAACAAAGGGGTTGTTTAGAGGGACTGTAACAATCCTTTAATTTATCATATTTAGAATAACATTTATTGTAACATTGTTGTAAACGCACTCACTGTTAAGGTGTGTGAAATCCTTTTGTCAGGTAACGTCATCTGTTCCTGCATGGCCTGATGTAAAGTAAGAGACTGTAAATGGAAAGAAGAAATTTTAGAGGTGACACATTATCTTACTGCAGTACCCAGTGCTTATAATCGCCACAACCACAGCTTCAACACACACACACAGTCTACTCTACACAATCTTGAGTGTTCTTCCACCACATAGTCATCACCTCATTGGCTAATGGAGTGTTCCACTCAAAGCTTTTGGCAGTCCTACACCTATAATTTAATTATGCAGCCCCAACATTGTTTCAGAAGTGTCTGCCTTGACCTCTAAGCAGATGGACAGAGGCTGAATTAACTTTTAGGGGAAGTTGTATTCGCGCTGTACTTGCTATTGGTCCCTGCATTTGTCCTTAGGAACCCGTGGCTTTCATAGCTGTAGACCATAATTCTCAACAGAGTGTGTGTGTTTGGATCGTGCACAACTTCCACCTATAGAACATCATATTGAGCATCCAGGTCACATGACAAGTTACCTAGTAGCCTTACAAAGTTGTAAACAACATGGCTAACGTAAGCCTCGCAATACACAAACTTTGTGTTTCCTCAACCCTTGTGTGAAGTGGATTAACACATTTTTTGACGTGTGGACTTTGTTTGTCACATTTTTCCTGGCTAAGAGGATTGTTGATTTCATTATGTTTGATGTGTTGCATTGCTGTGTCGTGACTCTCGTGATCTGCTTACGCTGAAAGATGCATCTTGTGTTTTTGCACAGATTTGAATAGGTCATGCCCTTTTGTTTTGATTACAGTTGTGTCATCATATGGTTAATTCCCAGTTATGTTTTCAGGTGATCTTATTCAGGCTTGAAGGTAGGCCCATAACCACTAAGATTATGAGCAGGAGGAACCCCTGTGATTTTATGATTTTTTATATCCCCCCCCCCCCCCCCTCATACTTCAGTGTGACCATTGAAGATAAGGTCTGCATTTTATTAAATGACGGAGCCAAGCCAGAAGGTGACATCATTCTGGCCGTAGCCTTAGTTTCGTAGGGTGTGTGTTTAGGGCGGGGGTGTTGGGAGCCTACATGTAGAAACATAATTTTGTGTGTTGATTTTGAGTGTTTCGCCCCTGTCCAAGACCACCTCTTAACTCTTCTCTGAACGTCGAATTTAGGTAGTAATAATTTAACTGAATATATAGGAACAGTAGAGCTATGTCTTATGCTTGTCTGTACAATAGTGAGAATCTGTAACGATGTTTTTCTTAAAGGTGAGTCTGTAATAATATAACTCCCTATCTGTATTGTGTTGCTCCAACACTTAATGGTTTTCTTTTAGGAAGAGAACCTCCAAATGTACATCACAGATAATCTTCAAAAGAAAATAATTGCTGTTTACACTTGATTAAAATCTATAATTAAAAGTACGAGCAATAAAGCATGGCTGACTTATGCTTGGTGACTATGTTTCCTTTTTATTTTGGGATTGCGTTGTTTCTGTGGAGTTCCCCTTTCCAGTTCTCAGATTAATTTGACTTCTTTGTCAGCTTTTCTTATCAGCTGCTCCCGCGCTGAGATCATCCTCTGCCAAAGCTGGAGACCGGAGACCAGCGCGCTCAGTGTTTGATTGGATCCTTCCCAGTGAGTTCTGTTTAATGCATTCCGTTCCTATCAGTGGCCTTAAGTCTGGGTCAAATATTTTGAAGATGCATTTGGTCTCTGTACCGTTGTGTTTAAGTCTCCAGTGTCTCTTAGAAATGATATACTTATCCAGAACATCTGCTACTTACTAACCATGGTTAATCAACCAAACCGCTTTTTTAAAAAACTGCTTCACCTCATCAACCACTAGAGGGTGGTCATGGGCCAAAACCCACCCACCATAGGGTGGTTTGATGCACCTCACTTGGTATACCTAATCCCTACGTGAGTTTGGCCAGTCTGTGAGTCTTAATTGTGTCATTCTGTAAAGTTTTGTCATTGGATAATTCACATCAGACTGAATCCTGCAAAGAGAAGCACAACTGTGTGAGCGTTAGTGTCAGGGTCAAGACACTTCACTTTTCATCTACTGGAGAGGGAAGAACTGCTGAAAGAATTCAAATGGAAAGTAAAACTCTTTTACGCTCTTAAAAAAAAGATGCCCAGGTGCCTTTAACTGAACCTCTTAACTACCATGACTGGGATGAATGAGAATCTTCATAGAAATATTAGCGTTAGCTAATCATGTGCTCTCTTGTGAAGGTCACATTAGTTTTGGCCAAGCCAAGACAGCCAATCAGAGCAAATGAAAGATTCTCAAATTCTAGATACACACAGGTTGCATTTACATATTTGACTGTCACTTGTGCAGAAGCTACACATGAACCAAATACGAACTGGGTTGCCTGATCTGCATACTTTCAGTTGGCAAACACCGCCTTGAAGACATAACATGTCAGCTCGGATTACGCACGGTCCACACACTGGCTCTGACCACTTCACTGAACTGAAAGCTGTACATATAGACATACACACACACACACACAATTTGTTCAAAAGAGGTTGTGCTTTCTTTTTTTCTTTTTTTTTGTGCCTGTCAGCTGCATCAATTATTTTGTTTCCACTTGGTTCAAACCTTCAGTCAATGTCATACACCACTTTACCTGGTGTGCTAGGAAATAAAACATAAACCGATGTCCCCAAAGCTGCAAATGTATTTTTTTATTTGGTGATCCAGCTTCTAAGCTCGTTAGTCGAAATCACTCTGGATGGTTTCTTTTCCTCCCTCTTTTTTGAAAGGGTCGTAGTGGAGTGGACTTATTTTTGAAGGCAGCTGTGAAGCCTGTGGTGGGAGATTTATTTTGTTCAGCTCGGGTAGGAAGCAGGGCTGCTCCCTGTGTTTATGGCCTGACTGCCTTCAGACCAAAGTCTGCTATCGTGTCAGTGTGCACTTATTTAATTATTTCCTATTTTTTCGCAGATGTCTGTGTGGGTCGACTTGAAATTATGACAATTGTGTAGCCTTTGTGATGGGATGAGAAGGGAGAGGAGGTGGAGGGGTAAGGAGATGGAGAAGGAGGATTCTCATCTCACAAAGAGCATTGAATCAAGATCACTGGATGAGAAGTGGAACATTGGAGTGCTCCTCGCAAAGAGGACACAAAGGAAAGGTCTGTGAGGCCACAACCATGGCTGTGACTCGACATTCCTCTCTCTCTTTCTCTCTCTTTCTCTCTCTCTCCCTCTCTCTCGAGCAAGTGCCGTGCCAGATTCAACACAGAGGAGTTGTATCCCTGTGTTTGGCAGAACCGCTGGCTGCCCTTGCCATGAAGGGTTTTTTTTTTTCTCTGTTGCTTCTCCTCAGGCCTCCATCTTGGCCCGGCTCAGAAAACTGGGCCCAACAGCTGTGAGTAACAGCTGCACAAGGCTCCCAGGCACTGGGTCCAGCAGCACCACAAAGAGCCTTCAATATCGTTGTCCCTTTCCAGAAGGTAGAGGTTTTCACACCGCTCCTCACTGCTTTTTATCCTGATTCATTGTGATAGGAATGGTAATGCTTTTGAATCAGGTTTTACTCTGTGACAGCTCAATGTCAACCATACTTGCTATCTACATGTATTAAATCAGTAGATTCAGGAGAACCACAAAACCTCTCACTAGCATGACAACAGGCATGCACTTGGTCTCTTTGTCTTCTATGCCATGCTTCACATGGAGAGGAAAAAGTATCCATCCAGGTGAAGACAGCCATGCCCTGTAAGGGGTTCGATCGGATCGATCCCACAGCAGATTTATGACCCTGTGACCCGGAGGCTCTGCTGAAGGTCCCAACCTTAAAGGGTCAGCATGATCCCAGTGGAAACATAGGCCAGGTCTCTGATAATCTTGCCTCCGCAGGAACAAGCCAGGTTCCGAGCCTCTGCGGCATGAAAAATGTAGCATCAGGCTTGACTCGGGGAAGGGGGAGAGAAGGGCAAAGAAGTTTATAGGTTATTTCTCGTTTGAAGCTCCGGTCTGCTCTTTCACCCTTAAGCCCAGGGATATCAAGTCATAAAAGAAATCAAAAGCCTGGCAGTCCTTGGGTTTTTTGGGTCTCTTGTCTCTTACCCCAATCTACCAGCGCTTCACCCACCAATTGGCACGGCCAGTCAAAGATGCCCAATAACTCAGAATTGTCTGAGCGGCTTCAGACTTGGATGGGCCGTGGAATTGTCAGTCCCTCATCCGTGGGGTCATACCATCCAACCAGTCAGTAGATCATGTCGTCTCTATCAAGGGTCTTTATAGACCTGATAATTGAAACCAGGCTCATGATGGGGCTTCCACGGGGATTGGCGTTCTTAGACGTAGGGTGGGGGTGGGTGGGTGCACGGTGCTCCTCTGGAACTGCATGTTAAACTTTTGAGGTGAGCAGTCGCCCGGTTCCCTTTTGCCCCATGGCTGTTCGCCCAAGGGTCCAGTGGGACGAGGCAGAGGAACAACGCGTGCCTCTGTCTTTTGCGTTCGCCCTCCGTACCCCTCGCTATCTCATTCCGGGGGTGCAGCTGTCACTATTTGTATACATGATATACTGTGGGGATGCTGAAAAGCAACAGGTGTTGTGTATTAGTTCCACCAGTTTACTCCCTCCCCAACCCATTCCCTGCCCCCGAACACCCCTCCACTCCCCGATTCCCTTCCCGGATAGCAGGCTGGAGTCAATAGAGTTGTCAGAGCGTATTACAGTAATATATGGCAATCTGACTTTTAAATTGACCATTGCCACAAACCAATCCTCCTCTGCCTGCCTGCCCACCCCCAGTCAAAATGAATAATAATGATTTAAATAAGTAAAAAAAATGCAAATAGCTAATATTTGTTATCATTTAGTTTTTAATCTTTGGATGTACTGCAGTGGTTTGATTTTGTATATATTGTATACAAAAAAAAAAAAAAAAATATATATATATATATATATATATATAAAAAATGAAGTGGTGTCTGGTTAGAACTCTAATCTGAGCTACACAGAGTTTGTGGTTGGCATAGCACACATTCAAAAGGGAATGTGGTCAGTAACATCCTGTAATGGGTGAAGGAATATCACGTGTGAAGTGTGTGTCTGTGTCTGATCATAATGCTTTTTGGCGGCTTTTGAGGTGTTCCGGGTGACTGAATAGACTCTTGTCTCACCAGTGCCTGTTTCTCTCGCAGCGCGCCCCCCTACCCAACACAACCCCACCCCAGCCTCAAGGAAAGGTTTCAATACTCCCGCAGAGAAAAATCTCATTAGGATTTGTTGCACACAACACAGTGAAGTGACCCCATGCCGGATTGTCTCCGCTGGACACATGTTTCTAACCACTGCCTGACCCGGTGCTCTTGAGCTTGTCCAATCGCATTTGGCTCAGACTCTCATGACCTCGGCTTTTGGTTATTCCTCTGAAGATGTTTTTTGTTGTGTACCCACCCCCAACCCCCTCACCCCCCCCAAAAATGGAAAACTCGCAAACCAAACTAAACTGATTCACAAAGCACCAAATGTTGTCCTCTGCAAAATCTGTGAAATCTGCTTCCAAATTGACCAACCCTTCCACCCACCCCTTTTTCTTA